>CM053028.1:19617134-19679634 GCA_028564925.1 Lithobates sylvaticus
TTTAAGACAATTGTCTCTACTTTTAAGTGTCCTTTGGTGTCTCCAAAGTCCCATCCTATCTCTTCTTTTTTGTTTGTTTTTTAACCCTAAAGAGATTGTTCTTTCCTTGTCAGGGAGGCAGTCTGTGGACTGTGTAGCTGTTCTTTGAGATCTAAGCTGTGGTAGAGCTGGCAGCCCGGAATTCTCTTCTCGGAGATGGTTGTGAGATTTCACCATAAGGGGTCTGGTCTGGAGAAGGATTGTCTCCCTCATTGGACTGTGTCCGAGGAAGCTGGAAGGTGTTCAGCTGTCTTGAGGACTTGTGAGTAGGGTTGAGCGAACCCGAACTGTAAAGTTCGGGTCCGTACCGGACTTTTGGGTGTCCAGGACCCGGACCCGAACTATTGGCTGTAAGTTCGGGTTCGGGTCCGGTGTTCGGCGCTGTATTGGCGCCTTTTTAACAGCTTTAGGGCAGCCAATGGATGATCGTTTCACTAGTGTGCCCTAGAAGCCATCACAGCCATGCCTACTAATGGCATGGCTGTGATTGGCCAGTGCAGCATGTGACCCAGTCTCTATAAACAGTACACACACAGCACACAGCGTCATTCTGTTATAGACAGACACTGTTAGACAGGTTCCTGTGCTGCAGATAGATAGAGGATTTTAGGAGTTAGTGTGCTAAAGTCAGTCCACATTCCTTGAATTTTATTCTAATTAGTTAGATCAGTGAGCGATCTAGATAGCTACAGTAGGGAGTTTCTTTATTTAGCAAAAGAAAGAGGCAGAGATAATTATTGTAGAGATTCCTAAATCAATTGTACCCTGGCTGGGGTGCAGTGCACAGTCACAGTAACAGTGCCATGAGGCCAGTGCCAGACAAAATATAAACGTTTTACCTGCAAGCTCAATGCAACATTAGGACCAACACTGCATATACTAAGAGATACACCAAAGTCTGTGTGTATTCTGCTATTGGAAAAACATTGCATAAAAATTAAATTTTTCTTTTTTTTTTTTCCCAATAGCATTTTCTGCGTGTTCATACATATAGACACTAACCGTGTATTCTGATATTGCAAAAACATTGCAAAAAAAATTAATTTTGCAGTGTTTTTTTTCTTCCCAATAGCATTTTCTGCATTTTCAGAAACACTTTACATATTGTCCGTGTATTCTGATATTGCAAGAACATTGCAAAAAAAAAAAAATTTGCGGTGTTTTTTTCCCCAATAGCATTTTCTGCGTTTTTATAAACGCTTTACAGTATGGACACGGACAATATGTAAAACGTTTATGAAAACGCAGAAAATGCTATTGGGAAGAAAAAAAACACTGCAAAATAATTTTTTTTTGCAATGTTTTTCCAATATCAGAATACACGGACAGTATGTCCGTGTATTCTGATATTGGAAAAACATTGCAAAAAATAATAATTTTGCAGTGTTTTTTTTCTTCCCAATAGCATTTTCTGCGTTTTCATAAACGTTTTACATATTGTCCGTGTATTCTGATATTGCAAAAACATTGCAAAAAAAAAAAAATATTTGCGGTGTTTTTTTTTCACAATAGAATTTTCTGCGTTTTCATAAACGCTTTACATACTGTCCGTGTATTCTGATATTGCAAGAACATTGCAAAAAAATTTAAATTTGCAGTGTTTTTTTTCCCAATAGCATTTTCTGCGTTTTCATAAACGCTTTAGACACTATCCGTTTATTCTGATATTGTAAAAACATTGCAAAAAAATTAAATTTTGCAGTGTTTTTTTTCTTCCCAATAGCATTTTCTGCGTTTTCATAAACGCTTTAGACACTGTACGTGTATTCTGCTATATTCAAAAACACCCATTTAGGGCGAGATCATAAATTTTGAAAATATGAGGAGATCATCAAAAAGGGGACGTGGCCCGGGTCGTGGTGCTGCTGGTGGCGCTCCTGTTGCAGGGAGAGGACGTGGTCGATCTGTGCCAGCTACACGCACTAGTGAAACACCTTCCTCAGGTGGGAGTAGGCGACAGAGCCTGCAGCAGTATTTTGGCGCGCCTAATGAGGCTGTACGAATGTCGAGGCCAGGACAAGTACAGGCGATAGTAGATTGGGTTGCTGCTGACAGTGCCTCTGGTTCCTTCACATTGTCTCCCACCCAGTCTCCTGATGAAGAGTTGGCACCTGCAGCCGATGTCCATCAGTCTTTCACCTCACCCCCTTGCAAATCAGCCAATCAGTCTGAGCCAAAATCATGCAGCAGTCTCTTCTGCTTTTTGATGACTCTGTTAGCAGGGTTTCCCAGGGCCATCCACTTAGCCCTGCCCCAGAAGTGGAAGAGATTGTGTGCACCGATGCCCAACCACTTATGTTTCATGATGAGTACATGGGAGGACCATCGCAGCACGTCTCGGATGATGACGAAACACAGGTGCCAACTGCTGCTGCTTTCGCCATTGTGTAGACCGACAAGGAGGGAAGGGGTGAATTTTGGGTGGAAGATGATGTGGAGGACGATGAGGTCCTGGACCCCACATGGAATCAACGTCATGCAGGTGACCAGTGTAGTTCAGAGGAAGAGGTGGTGGTCGCACAGAGCCACCAGCACAGCAGAAGAGGGAGCAGGGTGCAAAAGCGGAGCGTCCGTCCCCTAGACAGTACGTCTGCTACTGCCCAACGCAGTCAGGGACCGAGCACACCAAAGCCAGGTCCAAGGAGTTCCCTAGCGTGGCAGTTCTTCAGACAATGTCCTGATGACAAGACACGAGTGGTTTGCACGCTGTGCAATCAGAGCTTGAAGCGAGGCATAAACGTTCTCAACCTGAGCACAACCTGCATGACCAGGCATCTAAGTGCAAAGCACGAGATGCAGTGGAGTAGACACTGCAAAAACCAAGAAAGGTCTCTGGCTCCTCCTGCTTCCTCTTCTGCTGCAGTCTCGGCCTCTTCATCCACCTCTGTAGTGACAGTGACACCTGCCAACCCGCAAACAGAGGATCTGCCAGCAACACTACCACCTGGGTCACCAACCATCTCCACAATGTCCCATGGAAGCTTTCAGCTCTCAATTTCCCAAACACTGGAGCGGAAGAGGAAGTACCCCCCTAGCCACCCACGATCCCTGGCCCTGAATGCCAGCATTTCAAAATTCCTCGCCTTTGAAATGCTGTCATTCCGTCTGGTGGAGACGCAGAGTTTTAAAAGGCTGATGTCATTGGTTGTCCCACAGTACGTCGTGCCCAGCCGCCACTACTTTTCCAGACAAGCTATCCCTTCCCTGCACAACCAAGTGGGGGACAAAATCAGGTGTGCACTGTGCAACGCCATCTGTGGCAAGGTCCTCCTAACTACGGATGCGTGGACCAGTAAGCACGGTCAGGGACGTTATATCTCCCTAACAGCACACTGGGTAAATGTAGTGGCGGCTGGGCCTGAGGCGGATAGCAGTTTGGCGCATGTCCTTCCGCCACAGAGGATTGCAGGGCACTTCAGTTTGCCTCCTGTTGCTAACTCCTCCTACTCCGCCTCCTCATCCTCTACCGCCTCCTCATCCGGTCAGCGTAACACCTTCACCACCAACTTCAGCACAGCCAGGGCTAAACGACAGCAAGCAGTTTTAAAACTTTCCTGTTTGGGGGAAAAACCCCACACCGCGCAGGAGTTGTGGAGGGACATGGAACAACAGACCGATGAGTGGTTGGTGGCAGTGAGCCTCAAGCCCGGCCTGGTGGTGTGCGATAATGGGCGAAATCTCGTAGCAGCTCTGGGCCTTGCCAGTTTGACGCACATCCCTTGCCTGGCGCATGTGCTGAGCTTGGTGGTCCAGAGGTTCCTTAAGAATTACCCCGATATGCCAGAGCTGCTGCAGAAAGTGCGGGCCGTCTGTGCGCACTTTCGGCGTTCTCACCCTGCTGCTGCTTGCCTGTCAGCGCTGCAGCTTAACTTCGGCCTTCCCGCTCACCGTCTCATAGGTGACGTGCCCACAAGGTGGAACTCCACCTTGCACATGCTTGCCAGACTGTGCGAGCAGCAGCAGGCGATAGTGGAGTATCAGCTGCAGCACGCACGCGTGAGTCGCTCTGCGGAACAGCACCACTTCAACGCCAATAACTGGGCCTCCATGCGAGACCTGTGTGCCTTGTTGCGCTGTTTCGAGTACTCCACCAACATGGCCAGTGCCGATGACGCCGTTCTCAGCGTTACTATCCCAGTTCTATGCCTCCTTGAAAAAACTCTTCAGGCGATGATGGAAGAGGATGTGGCACAGGATGAGGAGGAGGAGGAGGAGGAGGAGGAGGAGGAGGAAGAGGGTTCATTTCCAAGGCTTTCAGGGCAGTCATTTACAAGTGGCTACGAGGGTGGGTTCCTGCACCAACAAGCGCCAGGTACACAATTGTCTGGCAGCAAGGGCACAGTTCTGGAGGATGACGAGGTGGAGGATGAGGAGGAGATGGAGGAGGAGGAGGAACCATGTTCACAGCAGGGTGGCACCCAGACCAGCTCATGTCCATCACTGGTGCGTGGCTGGGGGGATACAGAGGACACAGACGATACACCTCCCACAGAGGACAGCTTTTCCTTGCCTCTGGGCAGCCTGGCACACATGAGCGATTACATGCTGCAGTGTCTCGGCAACGACCGCCGAGTTGCCCACATTTTAACTGGTGCTGATTATTGAGTGGCCACCCTGCTGGATCCCCGTTACAAGGACAACGTGCCGTCCTTAATTACCTCACTGGAGCGTGATCGTAAGATGCGCGAGTACAAGCGCACGCTGGTAGACGCGCTGCTGGTGGCATTCCTACTTGGAAGCGGGGGTACGGTGGAAGCACAAGGCGAAGGCAGAGGAGGAGGAAGAGGTCGCCAACGCAGCCGGGGCACCGCCAGCACCTTGCAAGGCAGGGTTAGCATGGCCGGAATGTGGAAAAGCTTTGTCGGCACGCCACAACAACCAGCACCACCAGCTGAGATGGAACGTCTTAGCAGGAGGCAGCATTTCACCAACATGGTGGAGCAGTATGTGTGCACAGGCCTACACGTACTGCATGACGGGTCTGCCCCCTTCAACTTCTGGGTCTCCAAATTGGGCACATGGCCTGAGCTTGCCCTTTACGCCTTGGAGGTGCTGGCCTGCCCTGCCGCCAGTGTATTATCTGAACGTGTATTTAGCATGGCAGGGGGTGTTATCACAGACAAGCGCAGCCGCCTGTCCAGAGCCAATGTGGACAAGCTCACGTTCATTAAAATGAACCAGGCATGGATCCCACAGGACTTGGCCGTACCTTGTGCAGAATAGACACATATACCGGTGTTCTGACGAAAACTGTCTTGCTATCGGATAGTGTCCGGCCACTTACTGCGCAGGTGCAGTGCTTGCGCAGTACGGAGGACAAGGAGATTCACAAAATCTCCAAAGATGAACGTCGCCTGCGCAGTGAGTGCAGGTTCAAGCCCGACCATCCAAGTGGACATACGGTAGCACATAGTAACAGGGCCCCTCACGGGCTCGCTTGGCTAGGCTTCAACCTCGATGATGTGGCTTGAACCTGGAGTCACCGCGCATCGTCTTCGGAGAGTTTTGAAATCCCCTTGTCCTACGTACTGAGCAAGCGCAGTACAGGGCGGACACTATGCGACGGGGGACAGAATTCGACACATCATTCACCACTAGCCTTACCCAGCCATTGTTGTATTTTTGAACCAGTGTTGGCTACCTCGTCCTCCTCCACCGCCGCTTCCACCTACACCGCCACATCCCCTGCCACCTCAACCTCCTACTCCATTTGAATTTCGTCCTCCAAGGTCAAGATTATAATTTTTTCATTTTTTTTAATTTCCAAGTATTTTATTTTCCCACTATCTTATCCATTAAATTGAATAATTTTTTCCAGAAAGTGCGTATTCTGGGGTATTCCCACCATATGTGCGGCATCGTGCCGTTGAGTTTCTGAGGTTCTTAATGACTTCCTGTACCTCTTCTGCTGAGAAGGGGGCCTCCAGCATTTTATTTTTATTTTTAATTTTTTTATGTTATTTTAAGTTATTTCCCTATCCACATTTGTTTGCAGATCACTTGCTATGCTCTTAACAACATTTTGTTGCCATTTGCAGCCCTCTAGCCCTTTCCATTACTTTTTTACAGCCATTTTAGTGTTCAAAAGTCTGGGTCCCCATTGACTTCAATGGGGTTCGGAGTTCGGGGTCAAGTTAGGGTCAAGTTCGGTCCCGAACACGGATTTTTTTCCGAAGTTCGGCCGAACCCGCCGAACCCGAACATCCAGGTGTCCGCTCAACTCTAGTGACAACTCAAAATTCCCTCACTTTCAGGTTTTGGAAAACTGTTTACCAGAACATGTAGAGAGAATCTCCTTAATGGTGATACAGGGAATTTATGTTTCATCTAGATTATCAGATTATGTTAGTTTGAAAATAAATCCATTATTTATAAAAATGGAAGAGGAATCGTGCCACCTGGTGTAAATTACCTCTGTTGAAACATGTACGGAGCTGAAATAAAATGGAAGCGAATGACATACATGACAGGGTGGAAGTAACTACCAGGCCATAATAGGTTAAGTTATGGGGCTGGTCAAAATGGAGAAATAGGCTCTTACCTGATTGGATGAGCTATGTGGTAGGGGGAGTAGACGGATGCTAGTAGTTTAGGGGAGGAGCGAAAGGGACGTCACTTGCAAACAGGAAATTGGAGTAGGAACGTCCCTCCCTCCCGTTCTGGAGAAGAGGTGTGATTTAAGTCCTGGAAGAAGATGGTTGTTGACAGTTGGGGTCCTTGACGAAGGTATACAACATGTGGTATATTGATGAAACGGTGGGACCCACCTCAGGTATGGAATCCTCCTGGTTGGTCTGGTTTCAGTTCAGACTGACAGGGTAGTTAAGGTGGTAGGGGTCTGTGGTCAGTTAGGGAGTCCTCAAGGCGGTGTTTGACGGCTGGGGACAGAACCTGACTTAGCGGTACCTCAGATTCCAAAGTTGGGGGAGATGGTGTCGTCTAGGATCTACAACCAGTTATTCATATTTGATCTGGTATTTACAATGTTTATGTTTAACTATAGTTTTGGTTTACATACGGCTATTTTAACTCCAACACTGTTTCTGTGTCATTACTCAAGTTAAGGGTTATAGAACAAGTTTGAGTATGGTAGTGGGGTATCTGAACTACCCTAGTCATGGGCAGAGTAAACCTTATAAAAATGGTCTGGTTGCCGCAATTACTATATGGCCTCCATAATGCTCCTATATTGGTTACTCTCCAAAATTTTGGAGAAGATTAACTTTGTTTATAGATCTCATCTGGAAAGGTAGATGCCCTAGGATTAAATTGAAGGTGCTGCAAGTTCCAAAGAATGGTGGAGGGTTGGCAGTTCCTAACTTCTCCCAGGCTCGGCATTTTACCGGATGGGGAGAATTGAAATTGCAAACCCTGGGTATTGCCATCTCAATTAGTGCAAGACCCGCTAGACTCTTTGTTGGATGTTTTTATACTCTACAACAATTCCCCACCTTTTTGCTGATCCACGAGACTCGGATAGCTATTCAAACAGTATTGGCCACTCAGGTTATTCTCAATATATACCTATATGGGACAATCTGGAAAATCCGGAACTGGCAAAAATAGAAGGCTTTAGCCATTGGGAGCAGGCAGGTGTAAAGTATCTATGTCAGTTATTTGACAATAATATGCTGTTTCCTTATCAGACCCTCGTCAGACCCTCGTCGACCAATTCCAACTTTCACATACATTTTTCTGCCAATGCCTGCAACTTTGCCACGCTATACTAATGCAGTCTCGCCAATCCCTATTAGTGTATAACCCTTCCGCCATCCTGGGTATGGTAGCTCCTTCAAATGTTAAAACAGGCCTAAATCGGAGATATATATCCATTCTTTGGCTTCTTCTTCTAAGGCACCTCTGCATTGTGGAGAGAGAGACATAGGAGAATTTGATGATGATCAATGGACAATTGCAGTAGAAACAGTACCCATTGTATCTATCTCCGGCTTTCAGCTGCTGAAGGGAGAGGCATAGACACAGTGCGTCATTCTGTAATTGTCTGTCCTTCTTTCTGTGCTGCCCACATCTGATTCACCCCTGTGTGCTTGGGCCCCCCCTCACATCCCCATGCAGCGCTGCTGACTTCCCTCACTTCCACCGGCTGGCTGCTGTGGGTGCACAGGCAGATGGAGAGAGGGGGAAGGGGCTGGTAAATGTATAATTTACCGGCCCCTTCCTCTTCTGATTTGGACACAGTGAGCGATTGGTAACGAATGCTCCTGTGTCTATTCATAACTGAGCATAGTAAACTGTTTACTGTGCTTCTGATTATAAATGGGGAGGGCCCTCTGTCTCCTGTTTATTCATCTCCAGTGGAGGTGAGGCTACAGATAAAAGGAATTGAAGTGTCCTCAATTATTTTCTCTGTCGCAAAGGTGAAATGTCAGGAGGTCTGTTTAGACCCCTGACAGTTCACCCAAGCCCCCATCCCACTCTTAACAGCGTTGTAAAAAAATAAATTAAAAAAAAAAGAAAAAATGTAAAAAATATTTTTTTTAAATTGTAAAAAAACTTTTTTTTAAATTAGAAAAAATAATGGTAAAATGTTTTAATTTTTGTAATTTGGGGGGCTGTCAGGTAGGCTGCATGAGATCCTGTAATTTCTTATGGCAGCCCTGCCCCCCATGAACTACATTCCTGGGGTATGAATGATTCACCTTGCTATCCGTGATGCTGCGGCTCTGACAGCTCTTTAAAACATATGCTTTGACATTGCATGAAGCTCTGTAGATATTGGACCAATATTTTTGATGCAGTTCAAGATCTATACAGTATAATATTATTACCAGACCCTAAGATGATGATTCTGGGTATTTTTTCTAAAGGGCCTTATACCACCGATATTTAGGTTAATGCTGCCACACATTTTTTTTTTTCTTGCCTGTAAAAACTTATAGCTCAAAGGTGGTTGTCTCCTTGCCCAGTGGCACATTTGCACAATGGCAATGGCAAAAGACTGTTAATGCTATCTTGGGGAGAGAGAGATTGGTGTACCAACACAGGGGCTGCCCAAAAAATTACAAAAAGTATGGTTTTCCTTGGTTATTGTCTACACCAGTGGCAAAAGCGCCCTGAGGCGATTCAGTTCGCATAGGTTGCGCTATACAAGTCATTCATTCATTCATTCATTCACTATAGCCGATTCCTCCTCTAGTCCTTCTCCGACACTCGCCACTTGATTCATAGCTTTAGTAAAGTTTCAATCTGCATAAAGCCCCATACACACGCGCGGATTATCCGAGGACCAGGTCCGTCGGATCCTGTCCGTCATACTTTGTCCGATGTTGGTGTTGCATACACACGGTCGGACAAAGTTGTCGAAAAATCCGATCATTCTGAACGTGGTGACGTTTGTTGCCTACGACGGGACTACGTAGAGGCTAGTAGCCAATAGCTTTGGTCTTGTAATGTGATCTGAGCATGCGTAGCACTTTGTCTGTCGGACTACCATACACACGATCGGATTTGGTGTGATCGGACCTTGTTGTCCAAAAATCTATCCAGCAGGAGATAGGACTTTGTCCGTCGGACAATCCGACGTACACTGTCCGATGGTGCATACACACGGTCGGATTTTTCGACAACATTGTCCGATCGGACAGAATCCATGCGAAAATCCGACCGTGTGTATGGGGCTTAATAGTTAGCGACTATTCTAAATCTATGGTTTTCATCTGCCTTTTTTTTTTTTTTTACCCTTTGGGGGTGATATTGTTTGGATCTGAAAGATATGCTCTCAGGGGTAGCTTTGAATTTGTTCTGAAATTTTGTGTTAGGAGGGTGTACTGTATTGGATCTACTCGCAATTGTTATTTTATGAGACATAATAAGTGTTGTTGCTGCTTTAATTGTTTTTTGTTGATGTTTTTCTGTCGATTTAAACCCTATTTTAAACTTGCCTTTCCTAATTGTCTTGAATGTTTTGTTAAATCTTTATTAAAACATACTTTATAAAATTCTATACTATATAAAATTAATTTATAAATAAAAAAAAAAAATGGTTATACAGACAGCAATAAGATCTGTAGAGGTGTTCTAAATTCTAGCTATTCTGTCTAAAACTATAAAAGACAACTATAAAAAAAACTATAAAAAAAATGCTTTGGCTTTGGATACACTTACTGTAGATGTAAATGGTGAAATCTCGAAGTTTGTTTTTGAAAATTACAATTTTTGCTAATTTTCCATGCAAAGTTTTTCTAAAGCTGAAGCTACCAGAGACTATGATAGATGGAGCAGATAGACAGTAATATTCAGGTATGCAAAAGGTAGTTAAGGGTCATCATGTCCGAATTCTTTCAATCGTTATAAAATGAGTAGTACCTGCTCCAAATCCTGCCATGTGTGTGTGTAGGGTTCTATGCCTAAAGTCTTCTCTGTCCCTCTGTGTAAGCTATAAGGCTCAAATGTATGTTTTGTACTTGTGAAATCAATAAAAAAAAAACACCAAATATTTAAAGTTATAAAAAAAAAAAAGTCTTCTCTGTCCCGAAATTTCCTGTTACTTACTTTATAAATAGTAGTGTTGGATATTTTCTAGTTTTCCAATATTTCAACAGCTCTTGTGCTTTTTCAAATGTCAGACAATCTGACTCATACCACCAAAACTATAAATCTCTTTTCCTGTATTAAACAAATAATACGTTTTGCAAAATGTCACACGCAGTGAATCAGCTAAGCGCAAATGATTAACCTTGCTAGAGACTTTCAATGTGGTCACCTTGGAGGAAATATATTGTCACATAAAATTTTAAGAGAAGCAAAACTTTTTTTTCTATCTATCCATCTATCTATATGTGTTTCACTTCTTTTTCATATTTTTTTAAATTGAACTGTCCCGTTGAACTGAATTATCCTAAAAATATGCCTTTTACAGCTAATAGAAGGGACCTCTGAATTAGAGTGTCTTGAGATCTCTAAACACTCCGAAAAGGAAAATACCTACCAGCTCTCAATGGTATCTCATTATTGGTTAGTGAAAACACATAACACAGCAATGGACCAATAGAAAACCACAGCAGAAAGTGTGGGCTGGTCAAAGCTGGTGACCACTGGATTTCAGAACTATAATATACTAAGAAATAGAAGCTGACCTGAAGTCACCTAAAATGCCTATCATTCACTGTAGATAAAAGGTTTAAGCAGTATTAAATTTGTTCTAAGCAGTGGTGACGCGTCCATAAGGGGTGCATGGGGCACCACCCCCCTAATCCATGTGCCCAGCCCCTAATCTACATGCAGGGCGCCAGACGCATGGCTTTCAATGTTTTTTTTTTCCTTTTTGAAGCACGCGATTAGAGCGTGGGGCTCCAATTGGCTTAAAAAAAGAGTGGGCTCGGGGCGCAGGGCACTGCGCCCTGAGCCCACCCAGTTGTGTGACAATAGCAAATTAATATTCGCTATTGTCTTCCTGATTCTCCTCCCGGCTAATCAGGAAGTGGGTCCCGAGACCCGATTTGCCAGGGAGTCTTAGGACTCCTGGCCAATCGGGTCTCAGGACCCACTTCCTGTTAGACCGGGCGGAGAAGCAACGCCAGTGCATTGTATCATAGAGATGGCAGTAGGGCTGTCAGGTGTGTGCTGTGGCGGTCTCCTCCTCCTCCTCCATGTATCCGGCTGATCTCCGGTCCCCCAGGGCCCCAGTGTTGGTGATGAGGGTAACGGAAGCTGGGAGTCCCCCCATTAGCGGACGCCTCCTCCTCGAGCTGTGACTTTATCCTTAGTCCCAGAGCAGGCCTGGCCCCACCATCCTCTTTCCACTGGAAGATGATTGTTTACCGAACGGGCAGGGAGCACAGCCAGTGTCCGGGTGTGGGGCGGGGAAGGGGGTCCCGGGAGGTCAGGGGTTGCATGGAGGATGTGGTTCTAAGCAGTCAATACATTAAAGTGGAGCTCCACCCAAGAGGGGAAGCTCTGCTTGTTTGGTACACATGTGGCACCTTTTTGGGGGAGGGAAGGGTAACTGTTATTGACAGGTACTTATACCCACTTCTGGGTGACCTGGCTGCGATGAGGTCCGCCGGAAAATTTGCCCCCCCTCCTCCTTCCACCCGCTGCGCAGTAGCGGACCGGCTGTGAAGGTGAAAAACCTTCTGTTTTGCAGCTGCTCCCCAGACCCCTCTTTTCCTTACTTGAGCCTGATCCGATCCAGTGATGTGCACAAGCACAGCAGCTCCAGATGCTGTCTCTCTCCTCGTTGAACAGATTGATAGCAGCGGAAGTGAATTGCTCCTGCTGCTGTCAATCAAATCTGGTGGCATGGGAGCAGGGGCAGGGACAAGTCCCGCTGTCTGTGTCAATGGTAGCAGCGGGACTCGGGAGCGACACAGGGCTTTATTATAAGCTTACCTGTAGGTAAAAATAAAATCAGGGGGGTTTACTACCACTTTAAGGTGTCTTCACTCTAGGATGGAGGAGCAATGGAGTCAGCAGCATTGCCAATCTGGGTAGAGGGTATTGTTAGAGGTACTAACAGATTTTGATGGACTTGACAAAACAAATGAAGCCAAACACTTTTTATGCAGTTACAGCAACCTTTTTTTTTTTATTTTTTGAGATAAAGTTTTACATAAATGAATAAAAGCTGATCAGTGTAAGCCCCCCTGTAAGTGTTAGATGGTTTGACCCAACAGTCTAACTGCCTCTAACATTTAAAGAAGTAGAAAGACAACAAACCTACTAGCCGAATCCCCTTTAGATGCAGCCACCACCTCTAATGCCCCGTACACACGGTCGGACCATGTTGTCGGAAAATCCGACCGTGTGTAGGCTCCATCTGACTTTTTCCGTCAGAAATTCCGACGGAAAAAATTTGAGATCCTGCTCTCAAATTTTCCGACAACAAAGTCCGATCGGACTTTTTCCGATCGTGGGTAGCGAATTCCGACGGACAAAGTGCCACGCATGCTCAGATCACATTAGAAGACCAAAGCTATTGGCTACTAGCCTCTACGTAGTACCGTCGTACGCAACAAACGTCACCACGTTCAGAATGATCGGATTTTCCGACAACTTTGTCCGACCGTGTGAATACAACACCAGTGTCGGACAAAATCCGTCGGAAAAAATCTGACGGATTTTGTGGTCGGAATTTTCGACCGTGTGTACGGGGCATAAGAATTGGTAAGCTGCAACAAAATATATTTTTGTTTTTGAGTTTCATACCACTTTAATTCTCTCTATGGGTGTTTAAATGTTATGAATTTGCCAAATGAGTAATTTTTATGAACATGTGCATCATTATGAAATTACTCAACTTGTTGATGATATGAAAAGAGTGCTGCTCACATAAGGGCCCATCCATGCTTTGAGTTGTGGTAATAGCATGAGATCCCCCTTAAAAACTCATAAAAAGATCTACAGTATATCCAACCATGCAGCCTGGCTGGCCAGGAAAGGGGGACCATACCAGGTCACATTTGTCTTCAACATTGGGAGGGCAGCAACCCCCCCCCCCCCCCCCTGCAAGGCACATATCTCCCCTTGTTGATGGGATCAAGGGCTTCATCCTCACATTCTGTCCCACAAAAAGGTTGTGGAAATCTGAAAGAGGGGATTACTGGAATTTGGAAGCCCTCTTCAGAACAGGGGGGGGGGGCAGATATTCACCCACCTCCATATGAATACATTAAAATGGAACATGCTGCTCCACTGATCCTTGCCTAAAGCCTCGTACACACGATGCGATTGTTGGCAGGGGATTGTCTGTTGACAGACTGATGTCCTAAAATCTCACCGTTAGTACGCTCCTTTTGACAATTGTTGTCCAACTTTCGGCCAACAAATGTTGGATGACAGGCTAGTAAATTTTAATGGTCTGTTGTCAGATTTTGGTATGGTCAGTACACAAATCCGTCACACAAAAGTCAAAAGTACAAATACACATGCTCGGAATCAATGCTCAGACATGAAATTAGCAGAAGGGGCCCTCAAGAGCTGAAATTCCTTGTAGTACGTCACTACGTTCGAGTTTGTTGGCTGACAATTGTGTACCGTTTGTGTAAATAGAAGGGGGCAGGGGGAACTTTAAATGAAGCACGGAATCATCCATGAAGGGTCAAGACACAATTACTGCATACTATACAAATCCATACAAATCAAACAGTAATGTCATGATAAAATTCATATATGTACAAAAAGATGATAATACATGACAGTGGAAGGGAATTGAGCCTACACAAACTGAGAACTTCCTATTGCATCAAAATTTTCAAATTCATGAGCATATACAGTAGTCCATATGAATAGTATTAATAGCATGGTCAGTTTAGACATTGCGTATACAAAAGCTCTACGCGTTTCGTAAAATATTTATATCCACTCTTCAGGAGCAGCAATGTGAATATCTAGAATAGAACATATAGACAAAATCCTGGTACACGCCCTTTTGACAAAAATCAGACGCTCGGTTGGCCAACAATCGGATCAGGTGTACGAGGCTTAAAGCTGGCCATAGATGACTCATTTAATTTTGAACCACCGATGGGCTGAAGCGAGATGGATAGAGGGCTCCTCCCTGCTGGGACTGATTGGCCATGCTGGCCGATTGGCTGCAGCTGGCTGATCAAGAACATTTTTCTAACCAGCCCATTTGACAGAAGTTGATCTAACGATTTACTTCTATCGAACAGGCATGGCCACCCATGAACCAAAATTCGTCCAGTCCTTGCTGAACTGAGCGGGTTTCCATCCATCTATGGCGAGCTTAAGCATCATCACTGAAGAAATGGCGGCACTCCAAGAACCATCAAAATTCTTGTTTAACCACTTAAGCCCCGGACCAATTTGCAGCCAAAAGGACCAGGCCCCTTTTTGCGATTCGGCACTGCCCCGCTTTAACTGACAATTGCGCGGCCATGCGGCGTGGCTCCTAAACAAAATTTACGTCCTTTTTTTCCCACAAATAGAGCTTTCTTTTGGTGGTATTTGATCGCCCCTGCGGTTTTTATTTTTTGTGCTATAAACAAAAATAGAGCGACAATTTTGAAAAAAATTCTATATTTTTTTACTTTTTGCTATAATAAATATCCCCAAAAAATATATAAAAAAAAAACATATTTTTTTTCCTCAGTTTAGGCCGATACGTATTCTGCTACATATTTTTGGTAAAAAAAAAATCGCAATTAGCGATTATTCATTGGTTTGCGCAAAAGTTATAACGTTTACAAAATTGGGGATAGTTTTATAGCATTTTTATTAATATTTTTTTTTTACTAGTAATGGCGGCGATCAGCGATTTTTATTGTGACTGCGACATTATGGTGGACACATCGGACATTTTTGACACATTTTTGGGACCATTGTCCCAAAAATGGGACCATTGTCATTTATACAGAAATCAGTGCTATTTAAATGCATTGATTCCTGTGTAAATAACACTGGCAGTGAAGGAGTTAACCACTAGGGGGCGGGGAGGGGTTAAGTGTAAGTGTGTGTGTGTTTTTTTTTTTTTACTGTAGGGCTTTGGGTCTGACGTCACTGATCGGCTTTCCCAGATGATCAGTGACAGCGTCACTAGGAAGCACAGGGAGAGGTTTGTTTACACAGACCTCACCCCGTTCTTCAGCTCTGTGACCCGATCGCGGGACACCAGCGGCGATCGGGTCCACTGGTCCCGCGGCCGCGGTCACGGAGCACAGGACCGCGCGCCCGACCCACGTCTGGGCTCTTAAAGGGCCACGTACAGGTACGTGATTGTGCCCAGCCATGCCATTCTGCCGACGTATATCGGCGTGAGGCGGTCCTTAAGCGGTTAATAAGCGAACATTCCAAGTGTTATAAACAGTACAGCTTAAGCATCATACTGAGTGTTGAGTCCAGGATTCTGACTTTTTAGACCCAGCAGAATTCAGGTTTAAATCTATTCTATCTTTATATCAAATTTTTCTGCCGTTTCCACCTTCTAAGATGTCTTCAGATTGCCTGGAAATGGTCTGTCCAGACACTTCCTATCTGTTTTTTCGAGAGACCTGTTCTGTAAGAATCCCTCACCTAAAGGCAATTAATATAAAGGCCAAATATTTGTACTAGTCATTGGAGAATGTAACAAGAATGAAAGTCGCCCTTTGTTTGGGATCTTGTCCACTGACTTTTAAGACTCTTTGCACAGTCTTGGTTAATGAGGCGCAGTGTGTTTATTCACCGCAGTCAATTGTGCATGACCGAAAATAAAACACACCAAATTGCATCTGGGACTCTGCTGAGAGCAAACAGCAGTCCTAAGTGCCATACCACATACAGCTTAACTCACATCCTCATGAAGGACAAATAAACAGCATAAAGTAATGTGCAAAAATTAATATCTGAAAACCTAAAATGGAACTGATAAACTGTACCCAAAAAGATTTTTGTTGTCCAGACAACACAACATCATTCAAGAGCCAATATATATATATATATATATATATATATATATATATATATATATATATATATCAATTATGGGGCAAACACTCCATCATGACCATTGGCAAAATGCAGAGTAACCTATAACCAGGATGTTTATGGGTCACTTCGAATAATATACAGTACTCAATCTCGAGAGTCCATCAGAAATTTTATATATTATATATATATATATATATATATATATATATATATATATATATATATATAAATGATGTGGCACTTACTCAATATGTAATAAATCAACTTCCAAAGTGCTGATGCAATACTGTGCCAATGACATTCAAATATTATTATTATTATACAGGGAGTCCCCGAGTTACGAACTCGTTAGGGACTGCTCGCCTGTACGGAAGTCGGAAATGTTCGTAAGTCGGCCGCGCATGCGCAGACCGACAAATACGGAGATTTCCGGACATTTCCGATGTTCTGTCTATTGCCGTTCTGCGCATGCGCGGCAAATTACGGACATTTCCGGCATTTTCCGAAGCTCCGTATGGCCGCGCATGCGCAGAACGGCCGAAAGACGCAGAAAAAGAGCGAAAAATGGCGGAGGGTCCCCGCAGCACCCCGTTCGTAAGTAGGGGTTGTTCGTAGGTCGGTTGTTCGTAAGTCAGGGACACCCTGTACAGGATTTATATAGCGCCAACAGTTTACGTAGCGCTTGGACATTTCCGATGTTCTGTCTATTGCCATTCTGCGCATGCGTGGCAAATTACGGACATTTCCGGCATTTTCCGAAGCTCCGTATGGCCGCGCATGCGCAGAACGGCCGAAAGACGCCGAAAAAGAGCGAAAAATGGCGGAGGGTCCCCGCAGCACCCCGTTGGTAAGTAGGGGTTGTTCGTAGGTCGGTTGTTCGTAAGTCAGGGACCCCCTGTACAGGATTTATATAGCGCCAACAGTTTACGTAGCGCTTTACAATTTGAGGGTAGACAGTACAAATACAATACACTTTAATACAGGAGGAATCAGAAGGCCCTGCTCCTTAGAGCTTACAATCTTAGAGGGAAGGTCAAGAGATACAAGAGGTAATAACTGTGGGCGATGTGCTGATTGAGAAGATAAATGTACAGCTGTTAGGTGGGGGGGTCAGATAGGCTTCTCTGAAGAGATGAGTTTTCAGGGATCGTCTGAAAGTGGATAAAGTAGGAGAAAATCAGACAGATTGGGGTAGAGCATTCCAGAGGATGGGAGAGGCTCTGGAGGAGTCCTGAAGGCGAGCATGGGATGAGGGGACAAGGAAGTTTGAGAGCAGGAGGTCTTGGGAGGAGCGAAGAGAACGATTAGGTTGGTATTTTGAGACTAGGTTAGAGATGTAGCTGGGAACCAGGTTGTGGATGGCTTTATAAGTTATAGTTAGTATCTTGAATTCAATTTGGTGACTGAGTGGCAGCCAATGGAGGGATTGGCAGAGGGGTATAGCAGACGTCGAGCAGTTTGTGAGGTGGATGAGCCGGGCAGCAGCGTTTATGATGGACTGAAGTGGGGATAGCCTATTTAGAGGTAAGCCAATGAGGAGGGAGTTGCAGTAGTCGAGGCGGGAGATGACCAGGGAGTGGATTAGAAGCTTTGTGGTGACATTGGTTAGGAAGGGGCGTATCTTGGAAATGTTGCGGAGGTTGAGGCGGCAAATTTTGGATAGCGATAGGATGTGGGGCCGAAAGGTTAGTTCAGAATCCAGGATTACACCTAAGACCTTGGCGTGGGGGGGACAGGTTAATAGTTGAGCCGTTATATAGGGTAATCAAGAGAAAACTATATCAAAACCCCCCCCAAAAAATAAAAAAATTCATAACGTGCTTGTGCAAAAAATCAACTGCAAAAAAATGTTGTTCATATAGTGATGTCACCATCCGTAGTGCAACTACATTTTCAGTTCTGAAAAGTGATAAACTTTCACCATCCGTGACAATAGTGTGCCCCAGCCTCTGTGGCAAAGAAAACTCCACTGAACGAGTTATCCTCCTCAATCTCCTCCAATCTCCTCCGTTGTAAGCTCACGTGCAACATAAATCTCCATGTGCAGTAATCCAGTAAAAGTATTTATTAAAAAGAAGTAACTTACATTTAAAATTGAAGTGTTCAACTATACATAAATCTAGGACTTCCGGTCTTGGCTGCAACGTCAACAGGCTTCCCCCTGACGCGTTGCGTCACATATCATGTGACTTTATCAGGGGTCCCTTGATAAAGTCACGTGATTGGTGACACAACCCGTCGGGAGGAGGCGGGTGATGTCACTTCCGGTCGCGGCCGAGACCGGAAGTCCTAGATTTATGGGAAGTTGAACACTTCAATTTTAAATGTAAGTTACTTCTTTTTAATAAATACTTTTACTGGATTACTGCACATGGAGATTTATTTATATTGCATGTGAGCTTATAACGGAGGAGATTGGAGGAGGTTGAGAAGGATAACACGTTCAGTGGAGTTTTCTTTGCCACATTGAGATTTATCTGATCTGGCTGGACGCTTCAAGGAAAAAGGAGAGCCTGCTACTCTGGATATCTAAGAGATCTCTACTAGAAGTGCGACTAGACCTGCCTGTAGGGGTCTTTACTTGAGGTGAGAGGCTGGGGCACACTATTGTCATGGATGGTGAAAGTTTTCTCACTTTTAAGAACTAAAAATGTCATTGCACTACGGATGGTGACATCACATTATGAACAAAATTCAAGCCAATCTGGGTCAGGGTTCATTACAGTTCAGGGCTGGATGACTCATCCAGGCGGCTCTCTGGTGCCTCCTCCTGATTCTAGAATGTTGGAGAATGTTCTAGAAATTAGTGGGCAGAAGTTAGGAGGGCTGTCCTGCATATTAAGGGCCCTCAGCCAATCCTCGGGAGTTGGGCCTGGCAGGGGACTAAGAGAGCCCTTAAATAGAGAAGAGCTATGCCAGCAAGGGGAGTCCAGCGGAAGATGAAGATGCAGTGCTGAGGGAGACTGTCGGTGGCCTTCAAGGGACCTCTGCTGGGGAGGGGTTTTACCTCAGCCTGGGGCTCAGGTGACTGGCCTGGAAGGATCCTACCACAGAACAAGTTGGAGGAGGCAGTGGGAGCAAGGAAGGACAGAGTGAGTAGATCAGCACAGTGCAGGGACAGACTTGCAGCAGGTCTCACTTGAAGACAGTGGTGTGCCAAGTCTTCATCAAACCTTGCTCTGGGGGAACTCCAGTGTGTCAGTCATCAGGAAGCAATGACCTGATGACGCAATTACCCGATGACGCAATTACCTTTGCGAAACGCGTAGAGGCTACTGGGAAAACACACTACGTCATTGCGTCACTTCCGGCCAGGAGCCTCCATGGGAAACACACGGCGACACCATTATCCATTCAAACTGCTGGATAAGCTTGGTGCCGGCTTATGGGCACTAGAAAATGTGAGTTTACAGTCTCTTTTATAATTGTTTATAAATAAACAGTGTATGCATACTGCGCAATGATCACTGTTCGTTTTTTTTATGAGGACGGATATTACCGTATTTATCGGCGTATAACACGCACCTTTTTCCCCTTAAAATCAGGGGAAAATCGTGGGTGCGTGTTATACGCTGATCCCCAGCGATCCCCCGCCGATCTCCGTTAGCTGTGAGCGGAGCTACACATAGCGAGTGTACTCGGCTCTTTTCGGCTCTTCTCTGCTCCGCTCACAGTCACGTGAGCGGAGCCGACAAGAGCCGAGTAGATGTGTATCTCGGCTCCGCCCAGTCCCTGCTATCTCGGCGGCATTTGCGCCGCTCCGGTGTCCTGTAGGCGCTAATTTTAAATGGCGATGGACACTGGGGACAAGGCTGCAATCTGGACAAGGCTGCAATGGGGACAAGGCTGCAATGGGAACAAGGCTGCAATCTGGACAAGGCTGCAATGTGGACAAGGCTGCAATGGGGACAAGGCTGCAATGGGGACAAGGCTGCAATGGGAACAAGGCTGCAATGGGGACAAGGCTGCACTGGGGACAAGGCTGCAATGGGGACAAGGCTGTAATGTGGACAAGGCTGCAATGGGGACAAGGCTGCAATGGGAACAAGGCTGCAATGGGGACAAGGCTGCACTGGGGACAAGGCTGCACTGGGGACAAGGCTGCAATGGGGACAAGGCTGTAATGTGGACAAGGCTGCAATGGGGACAAGGCTGCAATGGGGACAAGGCTACAATGGGAACAAGGCTGCACTGGGGACAAGGCTGCAATGGGGACAAGGCTGCACTGGGGACACGGCTGCACTGGGGACAAGGCTGCAATGTGGACAAGGCTGCAATGGGGACAAGGCTGCAATGGGGACAAGGCTGCAATGGGGACAAGGCTGCAATGTGGAGAAGGCTGCAATGGGGACAAGGCTGCAATGGGGACAAGGCTGCAATGGGGACAAGGCTGCAATGTGGACAAGGCTGCAATGGGGACAAGGCTGCAATGGGGACAAGGCTGCAATGGGGACAAGGCTGCAATGGGGACTAGGCTGCACTGGGGACAAGGCTGCAATGGGGACAAGGCTGCACTGGGGACACGGCTGCACTGACAAGGCTGCACTGGGGACAAGGCTGCAATGGGGACAAGGCTGCACTGACAAGGCTGCACTGGCAAGGCTGCACTGACAAGGCTTTAATGGACACGTAAATGTAATTTTTTTTCCCTTAAACTTCCACCCTAAAAGTTTTTTTCCTTAAAATTCCCTCCTAAACTTGGGGTGCATGTTATACGCCGGCGCGTGTTATACACCGATAAATACGGTACTTGCTCTTACTTTTATCGGGGACAGCATAGACAACCAACATGAGTGGAGTGGTTATCCCTTCTTAATGAACCAAAGGCGTATATATACACCATTATCTGGTGAGTGGCCAATCCATGTGGTGGTGGTGTTGTCACTGGAGTGGTGGAATGGTCATAAATAATCACGGATGAGGAATTAAAGAGCACAGGAATAGCAGATTCACAGTGGATAGTCCACACTGGGATTCCCTGTTTAACTGGCACATTGCAAAGCATCAGCAAAAATTGGACATTATAATATAGAATTTAATACACAGATATTGGACGTTTATGTGGTGTTATTTTGAAGCATACATTCGATTTTATGGTTAGGATAAAGATAAAGATTGATAGTATGTGATCAAGATTATATATCATTGTGCACAATTTATATCTCATTTTCATTTATGTAATTTATATGATCTATTTAACGGGTGAAACAAAAAAGTGGTGTATTTAATGCTATGGTATTGGGGGTAGCGCAGCCGACACTATTTTCACTCCATTTAATTTTCTTTCACCTACTGGAGGAACTTATTTTTGACTGCACTTTTAGATGTTTTTGTTATGCTTTTTATATATATTTTTTGACACAATTAATAGTTATTGTGCGCCGGTGACCCACACACACCCATTTGTAAGGGGCTTGTGCTGAGCTAACAAGAAAACTGTTAGTTTCCAAACAATAAATCAATTGAAGTCCTGCAGAGTAAGTCAAGAGGAGCCGTACAGAGGATCAAGTCAAGCTGTGCAGGAGGATCAAGTGGAGCTGACAAATAGGGAGGAAGTTGTCCCTGGTTCCTTGTTGTTGCTGTTAAGTTGGGCATCAAACAATCCCTAACCCCATCCAGGTTATTAGCCCCGCAATAAAAGAACAAAAAACAAAAGCTCAAGGACTGTTTTCTGAGTCTGGATGCAAGCTGAAAATGCTATGTGACTGGCTGTGCAGCAGTGGGGAACCTTGACATTGGCAACTTCCAGGGGGGGTAGTGCTACAGTAGAATTTATGATAGGATGAAGATTCAAATTACTGCCATCTATGGTTGACTTTTCTCCATGTCCACCACCACCACATAGGGAGTTTACCCATCATCTGAAAGCCTGGGGTCGGGTCCTTGTTTCACCGGTGGATCGGCACACATTTGCACTACTGGTGCAGCTTGTTGGATGACCAGCCATTACCTCCAACATACTTCTGAAGAAAAATGAATTAATTATAGCTGTGAAACGTGTTACGTTAAGCTGCCCTCCTCTCACTTCAACGCCAGCTCTATGATATGCCAAGATACTGATGTGTCCTTTGTAAATATGGTCATTAACACAAAACAGAAGATCAGAATGGGATATTTTGGGTGATAAAATAGGAAGGTTTGTTACTGTGACGTATAATCAGACTTATATTATAATAGGAGATCTTCTACGTTTGAAATTTTTGGAAAAATAACAATTTTTTAATTTCACACATAAGTTGTAAGTGATTCCTCAAGAGTCTAAACTCTAAAACAAGTGTCTCCAAACTGTCTAAACCAAGGGCCGGTTTACTGCCCTTCAAACTTTAGGGGGACTGGACTGTGGCCAAAATGTCCCAGTGTCAGTAAACAATCCCCCCATCACTGGTGTCAGTAGGAGAAAATGTGCCCCATCATTGGTGTCAGTGAGAGGAAATGTGCCCCATCATTGGTGTCATAGGGAGGAATTTTGCCCCATTGTTGGGTGTCATTAGGCGGAATTGTGACCCATCATTGGCGTCACTGGGCCCCATTGTTTGGTGTCATTGGGAGGAATTGTGCCCCATCATTGGTGTCATTGGGCCCCATTGTTTGTGTCAATGGGAGGAACTGTTCCCCATGATTCATGTCATTGGGCCCCATTGTTGGTTTCATTGGGAGGAATTGTGCCCCATTGTTGGTGTTATTGGACCCCATTGTTGGTGTCAGTGGGAGAAACTGTGCCCCATCATTGATGTCATTGGGCCCCGTTGTTGGTGTCAATGGGAGGAACTGTGCCCCATTGTTGGTGTGATTGGACCCCATTGTTGGTGTCAGTGGGAGAAACTGTGCCCCATCATTGGAGTCATTGGGCCCCATTGTTGGTGTCAATGGGAGGAACTGTGCCCCATCATTGGTGTCATTGGCGTCATTGGCAGGAATTTTGCCCCATTGTTGGGTGTCATTAGGCGGAATCGTGACCCATCATTGGTGTCACTGGGCCCCATTGTTGGGCATCATTGGGAGGAATTGTGCCCCATCATTGGTGTCATTGGGCCCCATTGTTGGTGTCAATGGGAGGAACTGCGCCCCATCATTCATGTCATTGGGCCCCATTGTTGGTGTCACCGGGAGGAATTGTGCCCCATTGTTGGTGTGATTGGACCCCATTGTTGGTGTCAGTGGGAGGAACTGTGCCCCATAATTGGTGTCAATGGGAGGAACTGTGCCCCATCGTTGGTAGCATTGGGAGGAATTGTGCAATCATTAATGTCGGTGAATAAAACAGCACCCTAAGGGCCAGATAAAAGCAAGCAAACGGTTGCATCCTGCCCCTGGGCCACCGTTCGGAGACCACTGTTTTAAAAAGGACAAAGTGGTGGTTAATTGACCCCATTAACCATTAGAGAATCGAATACCTATTGGCATTGCTAGAAATGCAGTGTCCTTGTCCCGTCTTGTATGGTTTCACACATTCACAGGTTTCAGGCAGGTGTCAAAAATAAGGTAAATTACGAATGCTTTCAGAAATAGAAGTGTTAATATTTTATTTTTTATCAATTAACAAAATGTAAAGTAAATGAATAGAAGAAAAATCCAAATCACATCAATATTTGTTGTGACCGCCCATTGCCTTCAAAACAGCATCAATTCTTCTTGGTACATGTGCCACAGTTTTTGTAGGAACTCGGCAAGCAAGTTGTTCCAAACATCTTGGAAAACTAACCACAGATGTGGATGTCGGCTGCCTCAAATCCTTCTGTCTCTTTATGTAATCTCAGAGAGACTCCTTGATGTTGAGATCAGGGCTCTGTGGGGGGCCAAACCATAATTTCCAGGACTCCTTGTTCATCCTTACACTAAAGATAGTTCCTAATGAAATTGGCTGTATGTTTGGGATCGTTTTCCTGCTGCAGAATAAGTTTGGAGCCAATCACACGCCTTCCTGATGGTATGGCATAATTGATAAGTACAGTGCATCCGGAAAATATTCACTTTTTCCACATTTTGTTCTGTTACAGCCTTATTCCAAAATGGATTAAATTTATAAATTTTCTTCAAAATCTTCCTACCTAGCTATCTTCTGCAATCTACCATTTGCCCTGTCCCCCCCCCCCCCATGTAATGAAGAGATACGAACATGTTTGTAGTCCATATCAGGAGACCAGCCTTGGGAGACAGCCATGGCTCCCTCCACAGATACAGCGGAGGAGTTACGTAGCCACCCAGGGACTGAAAGTGTTTTATTTGCAGGATTACCAGGTAGAAATAAATGTAGCCACCACACCAAGGACTAGTAATCTTCAATATATTTAATTTTGGGTTTGGGGTTTAGATAGATACACTCAAGGCCCAACACCCACCACGTTCTGGACAGTTTTGGACCTGTCCCACCAGGAATCACCAGGGCAAGAAGACAGGGGAAATCTTACGTCAATAAAACGTTCGATACAGTTCCCCACACACGGCTCATGTGTAAGGTAAAGTCTACAGGTTTGGAAATATCGGTTTGTAAATGGATAGAAAACTGGCTAAATGACAGAATTCAGAGAGTCGTGGTTAATGATTCTTACTCTGAATGGTCTAAGGTTATCAGTGGTGTACCCCAAGGTTCAGTGTTGGGACCCTTACTTTTTAATATCTTTATAAATGATATTGGGTCTGGGATCAAAAGTAACATTTCTGTCTTTGCAGATGACTCCAAGCTATGCAGTGGAATAACGTCCTTACAGGAGGTCTCCAATTTACAAGCTGACATCAATGCTCTGTCTGATTGGGCGACTATGTGGCAGATGAGGTTTAATGTTGATAAATGTAAAGTTATGCACTTGGGGGCTAAGAATATGCATCATACATACTAGGGGGAGTACAACTGGGGGGATCCGTAGTGGAGAAGGATCTGGGGGTTTTGGTAGATCATAAGCTCAATAATAACATGCAAGGCCAAGCTGCGGTTTCCAAAGCGAGCAAAGTCCTTTCTTGTATTAGGAGAGGTATGGACTCCAGAGAGAGAGAGATCATTTTGCCCCCCTGTACAAATCATTAGTAAGACCTCATCTGGAATATGCAGTTCAGTTTTGGGCACCAGTTCTCAAAAAGGATATCGGGGAGCTGGAGAAAGTGCAGAGAAGGGCAACCAAACTGATAAGAGGCATGGAGGAGCTCAGCTATGAGGAAAGATTAGAGGAACTGAATTTATTCCCTCTTGAGAAGAGGAGAATAAGGGGGGAAATGATCAACATGTACAAATATATAAGGGGTCCATATAGTGAACTTGGTGTTGAGTTATTCACATTACAGTCAACACAGAGGACAAGGGGGCCCCCTTTACATCTAGAGGAAAAGAGATTTCATCTCCAAATACGGAAAGGTTACTTCATAGTAAGGCCCCTTTCACACTGGGGCGGTTTTCAGGCAGTACAAGGCTAAAAATAGCGCCTGTACACCGCCTGAAAAAAACGCCGGCGGGCTTTCACACTGGAGCGGTGCGCTAGCAGGACGGCAAAAAAAGTCCTGCTAGCAGCATCTTTTGGAGCGGGATAGGAGCGGTGTATTCACCACTCCTATACCGCTCCTTCCCATTGATTTGAATGGGACACCGCGGTAATACCGCTGCAATACCACCGCAATGGCAGGGCTCTGCAGGGGATTTCAACCCTTTTTCGGCTGCTCGCGGTGGGTAAAACCGCACCGCGAGTGTTCGAATCCCGCGGGCAAAACGACGGTAAGGTAGCGCTAAATATAGCGCTGCTTTACCGTCACCGCGGCTCCCGCCCCAGTGTGAAAGGGGCCTAAGAGCTGTGAAAATGTGGAATAGACTCCCTGCAGAGGTGGTTCTGGCCAGCTCAGTAGATTGCTTTAAGAAAGGCCTGGATACTTTCCTAAATTTACATAATATAACTGGGTACTGACATTTATAGGTAAAGTTGATCCGGGGAAAATCCAATTGCCTTTTTTGTGGTTGAACTGTATGGACTTTTGTCTTTTTTCAACCTGACTAACTATGTAACTATGTAAAACCTGACAGAGGCTCTATCTACACAGCACATAAAAAGTCGGCCTGGGCTTTAAATCGGTTTTATATGTTTAGTGGAAAGTCAGGATGCAAGCGGCAACAAAAGCTCCATGAAAGCTTTTAAGATTCATACACTACCTGAAGGTTTCTCCTCTTTCACGCCAGCCAGAACAAAGCACTTGTTTCCAACTTAATCCTTATTTAACCTATTAACCTTCTTTACAACCACACATTGGTTTTCTGGGAATTGTAGTCTTTTGATTCATTAAGAATTGGAGACCGCATAAAATGTAAACACCAGGTGGTATTTTGGTTCCTAATTATCCTCCCTGTACTTAGAAGGAGCTCAGACACTGTGCCAGCAGTAATGAATTCACTAGAATGACACCATTATTAGTGTGCAATTGTCACAAACAGATGTGAGCAGTGTGAGCTGCCAACACTTCCTTCAGTAAAAAGGGGGAAAAAAAAAAAGAAATTTTCAGTAAGTTACTGAGAAACAATACAAGCCCCAATACTCACAATTGTACATAATTATTTCACATAATCTGGCCAGCGAGACAGTTAATGACTACGTGCTCGTTCACATGTTTATATGACCATCAGCAATACAGACTTCTAGCTGTAACTAATAAACTTTCAACTATGTCCTTATATATATATATATATATATATATATATATATATATATATATATATATATATATATTGGAAGGCCGGGTACCGGCCTGAAGTATGGGAGGAGCCCGGAGGGTATTTAGCAGCCCAAAGGCCGCCGGTCTTTGTCGGTTTCCTGTGCGTGATATCTGATACGTCAGACATCTAGGACCGACTCATTCGAGACAAGCGCTGTTGGTGCACAACGTATCGTTCATATCCGGCCATTATTCGAATCGGTGGCGCCAGCGAGCGTGCCGAATCGCTATTCACATTCCGAAGCGCTGTTGGCATACTAATTGTACGAATCACTTCGACCGTGTCGAAACATTTCACGTGTTTTAGCATGACAATCATTTCATCATTTCATCATTTCAAACATGGCTAACGTATCAGGCCATTCGGTCATGCTAAATCATTTCGCATCAGTTAAACAGGGCGTTCATGCCATCGCTTCGATCCTGGTCCGGTCGCATCCATACATGCTCCGATCGGGGCGATCCAGATGCACGACTACCCGGCCTCATTTCGATACATGCGCCAAGGGCGGAATCACATCACTGGTTGCGTACATTCCTGATTCTTGCCCCTGTCATGGTATATCATTTCTGTCACCTTACCACGCCCGGCATGAATGCAGTCACTTCCCCGCACTAATTCGTGTCGGCGTGCCCCAGGCCGGCCTCATTTCAATACATGCGCCAAGGGCGGAATCGCATTACTGGTTGCGTACATTCCTGGTTCTTGCCCCTGTCATGGTATATCATTTCTGTCACCTTACCACGCCCGGCATGAATGCAGTCACTTCCCCGCACTAATTCATGTCGGCGTGCCCTAGGCCCGGCCTCATTTCAATACATGCGCCAAGGGCGGAATCGCATCACTGGTTTTGCGTACATTCCTGATTCTTGCCCTGTCATGGTATCTCATTTCTGTCACCTTACCACGCCCGGCAGGAATGCAGTCACTACCTCGCACTAATTCGTGTCGGCGTGCCCTAGGCCCGGCCTCATTTCAATACATGCGCCAGGGGCGGAGTCGCAAAAAAAAAAAAAAAAGAGACTTTGATTCTTGTCCTTGTCATGTTATATCATTTCTGTGTCACCTTACCACGCCCCGGCGTTAATTGGTCACCTGCCTGTACGAATTCGCGCCGGCGTGCCTAGGCCGGCCGCATTTCTACAAAAAAAAAAAGGGAGCTTGGAGTCGGACCCGGTGGCAGCTGGATGTCACAGTTCGGCCTCAGCAATACCCAGGCAGTTAGCCTCGTTTCACGGTTGCCTCATTTCTGTACGTGCTCCAGAGTCCGGCTCACAGTCACCCCCATACGGTACGAACGGGCCGGGCCCTGTCACGGGAAGTTCGTTCAGTTAAGGCAACATGTCAAGTCAGTCATTCGTGTTGTCATCTGTCATTTGATCCCACAGCGGTCTCGGCAGTCGGCTTTAGTCACTATCGCCTGTTGTTATCATCTACGTTGGGTTCCGTCGCTCTGGACGGCAGCAGTTTTAGGCTCTTAAATAGGTACTTTCTCTCACACTCTCTCAGGTCAGTCGGATTCAGTAGGTCCACCTGCACCAGCTTGATCAGGGTTCCAGCAGGTAAAAAAAAAAAAAAAAAAGAAAAGCGATGACCTCACCACCCCGCTATCTCCGGCGTCAGCCTCCGAGGCTGGCAGTGTCCAGTCCCTTAGGGCATGGACAATTCCCAGGCTGTCCGCCGAGCTGAGACGCAGAGGGATACCCTTCTCGTCCGCGGCCAGGAAGGCGGAGCTATTCAGGCTCCTCTTCCCACCACCGGCCGCAGCAAGCCCCAGCAGCCAGCAGGCGTCTCTGGAATCGATTTCAGCCGCCGTCGCTCAGCTACACACCCTCGTGTCTTCCCTGTCTTCCTCAATCGTTGAGGTCCAGGACAGGGTGTCTCGTCTAGAGACCAGCCCGGCTGCCACGGTTCCGGACCCTGCGGTGGTCCCAGCCATCAGTGCACCGGCCGCAGGTAGTGAGCTTGCCACGACTACCGTTCACCCTTCCCACCTGGTGCCACCCAGCGTAAGGAAGGACATTCTAGAGGGCAGAGACGTTAACCTGGCCTCACTCTTGATCTCGGTCCATGACTTGGCCGAGAACAAGGCCTACACCTGGGGGGACGTCTCGTGGTTCTGAAAGCGAAGGATCCGAGGCTCAACAGAAAGCTCACGGTGCCCGAGTTCACGCTAGCTTTCGGCATGTTTAGGGACGTGCTGTGCTCAGCCTCCCCCGGCAGACGGGAGGAACTGGACCTCTACCTCCATTTGATCGTAGACCTGGGCCACAAATACGGTGGCTCAGCGTTCTACGACTATCATCGGTCCTTCTCGGCCAAAGCCGCAGCCAGATTCTCACAGTTTCATTTGACAACGGACTGGAGCGTAGTGGACACGGAGTTGTTCTGCCGCCACTTCGCGGGTCTTCGCTCCCCGCTATGTGCTGTCTGTCAGTCAGCGTCCCACACCACGGTCTGGTGTGCCAACATAGCCTCTGTCCATCCGATAGCTAGCACGGCCTCTACCAGCACGAGCCAGGCTCAGCAGGCCCCGGCGCAAGGGCAAAAGGTGGACAAGTTGGGACGTCCGGTGCGGATGGTTGGGGGAGCCGCCATTTGCAACAATTTCAATTACGGCTCCTGCAATTTCAGCCAGTGCCGGCTCTTGCACGTTTGCACCCTATGCCAGAGGGCGCACCCCAGGATCCTATGTGAGGTCAAACAGAAGAACCATGACTAAGCCGGGTCAATGCCCTTTGGCTCGGTGTTTACTTGACCTCACACCCCACTCCGTCACTCGCCAGCTACCTCATCCGGGGTTTCACCGATGGGTTTCATACCGGGCTCATCACCCTGCCCCACTCCACCCACGAATGTCCGAACCTACGCTCAGCAGCAACAGATGAGCCAGCGATTGACGTCCTTCTGCAGACGGAGTTGGATCGGGACTTCATGATAGGCCCGTTCAGTCAGTCTTCCTTTAACATCTGGAGGGTTAGCCCTATCGGGCTTGTACAGGGTATATTTTCAAATAAAAAACGTCTGGTGTATGATCTGTCAGCGCCTCATTCTTCCGTCGCTCCCAGTCTCAACTCGCTCGTCCCCTCATCAAGTGGAGGGAGCGATATTATTTCGCGACCAAATTGACCTTCGGGTCTAAGAGTAGTCCTTGGGCAGCCAGGGCAGATCTGGCCATGTGGGAACACTTTCTTAGTAATTGGAACGGTGTGTCCCTGTTCATCCCAGTCGTGTCCACGCAGTCACCTCAGGTGGTGACCGATGCGGCGGCATCCACAGGATGCGCCGCCATTTTTGGCCATTGTGGTTCGCCGCCCCTTGGCCTCCTCAAGCACTAGCCACACCAGGCTTCACTACCACGTCAGCCCTCTGTGAGCTCTTCCCCATCGTAGCAGCCGCTCACCTATGGGGTCACCATTGGTCTGGACAGACTGTGGCTTTCACGACAGACAATCAAGCCACAGCCAAGATCATCAGCAAGGGCAGGCCTAAATCCAGGCCCGTCATGTCCTTCCTCCGCAGACTTGTCCAGCTATCCCTACAGCATCAGTTCAATGTTTACTGCTCATTCATTCCAGGGAAGTTTAACTCAGCGCTTATTGTCATTCTCACCTAGCTCTGTCACACAGCACGATACGCCAGTACGTGGCCGGGGTGCCGCACTACTTGTCACTTCAAGACCCCGCGAGGCCTTCGGTGTTCTCCTGCCACGCAGTGAGGGCTCTACTACGTGGAGTGCAGAAACACCAGCCGCCAGTCAGCCCGAAGCGGCTGCCTATCACGGGGGAGATCTTCAAGGGAATGTCTGACATCCTGGATAGGTCCCCTTCCGGTCTCCTCCTCAGCACCGTCCTGCAGGCTGCGATACACGTGGCGTTTTATGTGTTTCTACGGCCCAGCGAGTTCACTCGCAGCCACCCAGCCGGTCCAGTCTTGCATAGAAGTAGTCTCTGCCGCCACCAGGATCACTACGTCCTTCACTTGGCGACATCCAAAACTCAGCAGCGAGGTTCCGGAGTAGATGTTCACCTGTACAGGACTCACAACAATTGGTGCCCAGTTGCCATGTTAAACCGCTTGACGGCACTGCTATCCGACCGCCCAGGGTCCAGTCCGCTTCTACCCTTTCCGGTATAACCCCTCAACTCGTCGCAGTTCGTGGAACATGTCCGGGTCCTTCTCGGCGATCTTCAGTTGGACCCCAGCCAGTACTCCGGGCATTCATTCCGGATTGGGGCGGCCACGACGGCCTCAAGACAGGGGGTTCCGGACCATGTGATCAAGGAACTGGGTCGGTGGAAATCGGCCTGCTTCTCTCGCTACATTCCTAACCCACAGTTAGAGATGGCTCAGGCCTTTGCTCGTCTTACTCAGTGACATTACCTTTAATAAATAATTATCCCCTACCTGAAGGTTTTGCCCCCTTATTTTGGTGTACCATACGGTAGACCAAGGCACACTTTCAGGTCTATTTCATGTTGGTGAGTTTTGTGTTGTTCCTATATGTCATCTTTACTCATGTCGTCCGTAGGGCTCTAGACCATAAATTGGAAGGCCGGGTACCGGCCTGAAGTTATGGGAGGAGCCCGGAGGGTATTTAAGCAGCCCAAAGGCCGCCGGTCTTTGTCGGTTTCCTGTGCGTGATACCCACCCACCCTCCCCTTTTAAAAGCCTCTTCCAAGTATTCTTACCCCAGACTGAATACTCATTCCACATTATTCCATAACTACTTCTTATAAATATATATATATTAGGGTTGTTACTGATTAAAATCTTCGTGTTCAATTAATCAATTTTTTTTTTTTACTTGATTAATTGACTAATCTCGACTAATTATAACGCACATACAGATCCAACTACTTTTAGCTGGTCTCCTTGCATTGCAGCTCTGCATTAGTCATTGGTAAATGTGGTATACACTATATACAATCACCCGACACTAGTTCGTTTCCACAATCCATGACTTAACTTCACAGTTCACACAAATACGTTTAAAATTCAAACTGTAGCACTGACGTAAGTCATTTTTTTTTCCACAGTAGCGTGACAATCCCTCCCCCTCCGGTCTAACTATTCACTCTCACCTTATGGCATGGACCCCTGTGCAAACAGGTGGTCATGCAAGCGGGTATCAAAAGGGTTAACACGGACCATAAACTTCTCTCACGTCTCCTTAGATCTCAGCAAGGACGCCGGGTCATGGGTAGAAAGAAAAGATCTAAGTGCTCACCGCTTAAGTATAAGATTTCATTTTTGTGTTTAAACACAAACTACTCACATAAAGATGATAAAAACACAGCATGTAAAGCCGACAATCGTGTTAGTTCTGTAGGGCAGCAGCGGGTGACGTCATGCGTAGCTCCTCCCCCGTACGCGTTGCGTTTAATCAGAACTTCGCCATCCCCGGACTCCTCCCTCTTTCCCTTCGTTAGCAGACGGAGGCACTTGGGGAAGGGGGAGGAGTCAGTGACGTTGATGTCCGTGACGTCACCGGATCTCCGACGGAACTCCCGAAGACCCAGAAGCCGGCGGAGAGGTGAGTACCGATCAAAAGAATTTTAATCCATCAAAAAAATGTATGATTAATCGAGGAATTATATATATATATATATATATATATATATATTATATAGATAGATAGATAGAGATATTTTTTTTATTGGATGTGTTTTATAGCAGAAAGTCAAAATATTGTTTTTTTTTTTCTAAATTGTCGGTCTTTTTTTGTTTATAGCGCAAAATATAAAAACTGCAGAGGTGATCAAATACCATCAAAAGAAAGCTCTATTTGTGGGGAAAAAAAACACATCAATTTTATTTGGGTACAACGTTGCAGGACTGCGCAATTGTCAGTTAAAGCGACGCAGTGCCGTATCGCAAAAAAAAATGGATAGGAATGGGGTTAAAACCTTCCGGGGCTGAAGTGGTTAAATCAAGTACAACAAAACTGCTGAAAATTAACATTCAGGTATGCAAAGCAATTTTAATAGTTCTGTTTTAGTCCAATCAAGAATCTAAATTTTTTTCATTCCTCCATCATCAGCCCCTGTATACTAGTTGAATCACCCGGACAATGTACATGTCTCCGAAAAGAAACAAACAAAGCGGAAGAGCCACTGAGATTGACTCAACACCAATTTTTCCCCATCTACTGCTCTGGTAGTGCTATTTTACATGCACAATGTACAAAGGTCAACCAGATTTACAGCATGTCAAACAGCAGAGCCGAGACCACTAAAGAATAAAAATAAAAATAAAACTGAATGATCGGAGAAAAGGAGTCTCGAGTTTTCGGACACAGTAACTTTATAGAATAAGTGACACCAAAGGTATCAGTCAAAATATATATCACCAGCACAGCCTGGATCTTCAGAACATCCGAAAATTTATTAAGATGATCACATCACAGCAGTAAATTGCTGCTGTGATGTGATCATCTTAATACATTTTGGACGTTAGTCTAAAGCTCCATGGCGTGCTACGATTTATCCACCGAGTTGTGTTGACACCAATTCCCAGCTCATAGTTGTTACGGCACCCACTTGCTTCCCTTCCAGGAACATGTGCAATAGGAATATTCTACTTGATACACCAAAAGGATATAATACACCCCAAGAACATCAAAAGGAATCAGGACACCCCAAGAACACAAATCAGGATGTGTCAGCGGATGAGCATCCGATGACACCCGCTATTGTCCGCCTCCGGCTCCGCAATTGTCCGATTCTGCAGACGGAGGAAAACCCTATTTTTTCATCCGTCTGCAGAACGGATCGGATGAACACGGACAGACGGTCCGTGTTCAGCCTGAGCTCGTTTGGCTGGGCTTCTTCTATGGGTCACAGGAGAGCAATTCGTTTTGCATTCCTGTGACCCATTTTCAGCAGAGAGCGGACTGAAGCTCAATGCTGATGTCACAGAAATCAGTCCAGGCTCCGTGTCATCCCGACAATGGGAGTCTGGATCCGCCAGGTGCCTGGACTGACACCCGTCTCGAGCCGAGCCGCTGCCGCTGAGAGCCTGAGCTGGCCACTCCCTGCCCCTCCACAAATCAGCGCTCCAGTGAGAGAGGAGGAGCAGAGAGGAGAGCTGCTGATTGACAGTCTACAGCTCTCTGCATGGAGAACTGTGAGAACGTTGGCTGGGTTCTCAGTGTAGAGGTGTGGGGGGATAGATGCAGCATCAACCTAGGTAAGTAGGATTATGGAAAAAAAAAAAAAACATACTTCTCTTTTGTCCTCTTCACACGGGCACCGCCCGGCCCTTTAAGAGGTTTAGAAAAGAAGAACCCCCTTCGTTGGGACTTAGTACTAGGCAACAACCACACGTAAATAGATTAGAAAATATATTTATTTGTACATAAAACCGGCAGTGCCTCGTTTATCTGTTTAAGTTGCATGATGGAACATTTTGCATGGTAAGTGTCACTTACAGTAACTGTTGTCCACTTGTTTCCCACGGCTGTCAATATCCATGTACTTTTGCTATGATATGTTTATTTTTTATTATTTAGTAAGACAAAACTATGATTGTATATACTCTTATCAAAACCCTGACGAAGGTGCTTGAACCAGAAACACGCCGGGTACCGGACCGGAGAGTAACACATTTTTTTATGTCATGCTACCTGTTGTGTGTTTTTTGTCTCTTTTTTGTGCTTTTTTTGTAATATGTTTGGATATGTCTTTTTAAACCAATGATCATTTATGATCAAACGATTTTATGTACAAATAAATATATTTTCGAATTTATTTACGTGTGGTTGTTGCCTATAAAGTCCCAACGAAGGGGGTTCTTCTTTTCTAATTACATTAGGGATGTGGCAACAACACACTAGTCTGACACAGTTTTTTTCTTTAAGAGGTTTATGTTGCTGGGAGGCAGGGCAGGACTTAAGACCATGTGACCGTCGTGATTGGCTGTCACGGCGGTCACGTAATCCGTAAAAACGATCAGGAGCTTTTGGTTAGGTGCTGGTGACTGTGCCAGGAGCGCGCAGGGCTTACACTCTCGGCACAGCTGTATTGATCACAATTCATGCAAATATGCGGCCTCTCAGCGCCAAGGACCAGGCGCCAAGAGGCTGCATAGTTGCATGCAGCCGGCGCCAAGGGGTTAACGAGCTGCTCTTTACTTTTAGTGCTCAGGAGCTGCTCAGCTGTCGGTTAATTACCAGCTACTCATTGTTACCACAGTGACTGTAAAGGACGGACATTCTAGCAGACAGAATGGCTCTTCTAGACAGCTTCCTGTTCGTAAGCACAGGCCAATTCATATCCCTGTTCATGCGCATAGAAATTTTGCAAGTGCGTGCAAATTAGACACGTGCAATTCGTTTCATTCCGAATTCAAATTTAGATGGATTTTCTTTTTTGGAATTACAATAGTAACGAATTTGAAACAAATCCCAAATTCAGGTCAACTTGCAAAGAATTCCGAATGAGCCAAGAAGCTTCTCAATTTGAAGTTAAACTAGCCCAAAACCCAATCCACGTAGGCCCTTAAAATAAACCTGTTGTAAAAAAAAACATGGAGGCTGTCCAGATAAAAGACGTTCCTAATAATTACACTTCTTTCTGCTCATGTTGACAAATGCAAGTCCATTCAACTTTGGGCAAGGGTCCTAAATCGTTAGAGAACAGAGAAGGGATTAAGGTTTTCCAAACTAAATCCAATTTCCATTTTGCCACTTCAAAGAGCAATAGGCAAAGTGATCTAACCTACAGCAGCTAATCACTAATCAAACTATTTTACACTGATGAAAGGGAAACTTTGAGATGCTCATCTCGCCAAGCCATCCCTATTTTTATATTCAGCCAGTATACTTTCTGTTGTTGTGCCATCTAAATGCATCTATTATGGGCACCTAAATGGATGATGAACAATTGAACACATTGGAAAATAATGTAAAGGCTAAAGGAGGAGGAAAAGAAAGAATAAAGAAAGAGAAGGAAGAAATATGTTTTTTCTCTAAACACAAGGGGTAACTAATGCGCACAACCACCCTGGGACTGGTAGGAAGCTGCCAACATAGATAGTGATCTCGCCCAATATCAGTCAACAAGTATTAAATAATATGTGGCGCTAACCAACCCAACTGTAATAGCAATCCTATTACTAAAATAATTAAATAAGGTACTCCACAAATAAAAATTAATAAAATGCAAACTTCAGAATATACTTCAAAAAATACTTCATAAAAATCAAACTAAGTGCATGCAAAAAATGCAAAAATGCAAAAAAGTGCAAAAAATGCAAAAAGTGCAAAAAATGCAAAAACCAATAAAGTGCAATAACCAAGTGCAGCAATCGATCGGTGTATGCAGACCAACAGGCAATGTCTGATCCGTCCAATCTGTGGTGCGCCGCCTGTTTCCCCCAGCCTCTCACCTCTAGTACCGGCCTCCACAGGCCTAATGGAGCTTTAGAGCAGCAACCAAACCCCCTCAAACGATCGGTCTGTATGGAGTCACAACGTTTAGCAGGGTTCAATCCAGCCCTCCGATCTCCAGGCTCAACGTTATTATCACAAGCAGATGGTGCAATATGGTGCAATAATAAAGGAAGGGATAGGGGGTCCAATGTGTAGTAATTCAAATAACATTTATTCCAGCACATAAATAAACTTACATTTAAAAACGATGAATAGCAAATCCAAACAAAATACTTCCGGCCTTGGCCGCGACCGGAAGTAACAGCAACACCTAGCTCCTCCCTGACGCGTTGTGTCACTGCTCGCGTGACTTTATCAAAGGGTCCGCTTCTGGAGTAGCTCTGCTACGTCTGCTGACTATAGCTCGCTATTAGCTGACTCTGGGTCACAGAAGAGCAAAAGTAAGTGTACTCTTGTGACCCATAAGAGAAGTATGACCAAAAAAAAGCTTTTTTCCATACCTCTCTTTTAAGAGTCCATGGTACATGTGTTGTGCTGCATGGCCGTCCAGGTTCATTTGCATCTACAGTATGTATTCAGGTGCTATGGGAGTGCTGAATGTTACTGTAATGCATACAGAATACTTTATTAATCCCAAAGGGAATTAGATGGAGGCACTTGGGGAAGGGGGGAGGAGTCCGGTGACGTTGATGTCCGTGACGTCACCGGATCTCCGACGGAACTACCTGAAGGCCCGGAAGCCGGCGGAGAGGGGAGTACAGATCAAGATAACTTTGAACGATCAAAAAAATTAAAGATTAATCAAGGAATTAATCTTTAATTTTCACAGCCCTAATATTTTTTTTTATTTGTTAAATACTTTTGGTTATAGGTGTGAAGAGTACCAACCTATTAAAAACCTTTTTTGAATAAAAACATATATACTATATGTGTTTGATAGACATGTGAAATCCGTTTTGTTCCAAATTCCGAACGAATTTCAACAAATTTGTTCATTCGGAAACATCTGAATTAACGAAAACCCGTTTAACGAATTTTTCCAAATATTCGTAAACTCGAAAATACGGAGATTCGAAAATTCAAAATCTGAAATACTGTATTTTCCGGCGTATAACACGACCTTTTACACTTAAAAAAACTGGCCAAAAAGCGGGGGTCGTCTTATACGCCGGGTCAGCCCCTCAGATGCCTGCTGTATGTGCAGTAATACTGTATGTAGCTTCGGCTACATACAGTATATACCGCTGAGCCAATCCCAGTGAGCGATGAGATTCAAATGAATACAGAGCCTGCTCGGATTGGAGTAACAACCTCTGCCAATCCGAGAAGGCTACATACAGTAGCCTGCTAGGATTGGCTTTGATAGTCAGAGAGGCGCGGGCTGATGATGTTACAGCCTCTGCCAATCCAAGCAGGCTTTGTATTCATTAATAGAATACATCGCTCGCCGTGATTGGCTCCAGCACCAGCAAGAAGGAAGAAGGAACTGGCTCCAGCAAGAACGAAGAAGGAGGATATGAAGCGTCGGAAGCCTCGGAAGGGGGGGGGGGGGTCGTCTTGAACGGTGAGTACGGGCAAAACATCTTAAAAACCTGTAGAATTAGGGGGTCGTCTTACACACAGGCAAATACGGTAACTAACTATTAAATTATAGCTATTGAAACTTCCTTTCCAATTTGGCTGTTAGTGAACGTAACGAATACAAATTTATTCTGAAGTTACGAATTATCTGAAATAACGAATGCCGCATCTAAACAAATGGAACGGAACAAATTAATAATAATAAATAACAAGAATTAATTATTTATTAATTCGTTCCATTCCATTTGTTTAGATGTGGCTTTGTTATTTCGGATAATTCGTAACTTTGGATAAATTCGTATTCGTTACGTTCACCAACAGCCAAATTTGAAAGGAAATTCCTAATACCTATAATTTAATAGTTAGTTAATATTAGTTAGTTAATATTTAAAATTTTCATTCTTATTTTCTGATTTTCAGATTTTCAAATTGCGATCATAACAAATGACCCTAAAAAAAAAAACAAAAAAAAAACAAATGAAACAAAAAAACATATTTTTCTAGCGTTTGAATAAGTTATGCAGGCACGCTGCATATTAGGGCTAACATGGTTAGTAGAGGCCGAAGACAGGAACCAGGTGGGAGAAAGGGCAATCCTATACAATCCTAATCAGCGGACCTGTCTTCGGCCTCTACTAACCATTTGGACACTGGTGACCATTTTCATACCATCATTCCTTGGACCTGCTTGGCTGTCGCGTGTTCATTGCTGTTCGGTTACACTATCTGGAGCCGCATATTGATCATCGCATCCACCGTGGCATCCTCGCACTACCAGGAACCAAGGATTATGAGCTTGTTTGACTCACTGCCGTACGGCATGTGTTTCCATCATATCTGGTAAGAGTACCCAACTTCTTATTTTGTGAATTGCGCAGTCGTGCGACGTGGCTCCAAAACAAAATTGGCGTCCTTTTTTTCCCACAAATAGAGCTTTCTTTTGGTGGTATTTGATCGCCCCTGCGGTTTTTATTTTTTGCGCTATAAACAAAAATAGAGCGACAATTTTGAAAAAAATGCAAAATTTTTTGCTTTTTGCTATAAAAATATCCCCAAAAAATATATTAAAAAACTATTTTTTTTCTCAGTTTAGGCCGATACGTATTCTTCTACATATTTTTGGTAAAAAAAATCGCAATTAGCGATTATTGATTGGTTTGCGCAAAAGTTATAGCGTTTACAAAATAGGGGATAGTTTTATAGCATTTTTATTAATATATTTTTTTTTTTACTAGTAATGGCGGCGATCAGCGATTTTTTTTGTGACTGCAACATTATGGCGGACACATCGGACATTTTTGACACATTTTTGGGACCATTGTCATTTATACAGCAATCAATGCTATTTAAATGCATTAATTCCTGTATAAATGACAGTTGTAGTGAAAGAGTTAACCACTAGGGGGAGGGGAGGGTTTATGGGCTCTGACGTGTGTGTGTTTTTTTACATTAGGGGGCGGGGCTGACGTCATTGATCGGCTTTCCCGATGACCGGGAACAGCCAATCAATGACAGGCAGAGTAGGAAGCGCGGGGAGAGGTTTGTTTACACATACCTCTCCCCGTTCTTCAGCTCCGTAACCCGATCGCGGGACACCAGCGGCGATCGGGTCCGCTGGTCCCGCGGCCGGGGTCACGGAGCTCCCGACCGGGTCGCGAGCGCGCCGCTGGCGCGCGCGACCCATGGGCAGGCAATTAAAGAGGACGTACAGGTACTTCCTTTTGCCTGCCCGTGCCATTCTGTAGACGTATATCTACATGAGGCGGTCGGGAAGTGGTTAAAAAATACAATGTAAAATTGACAAGGGACACCAACATAGTTGTAACTTTGATCTTAAAAACTACAGGATAATGGTGTGTGGTAACTTGCCCAAATATAAAAAAAAAAAAGCATAATAATATTATTCTTGATATCACTAGAAAAAAAAGCCTTTGAAAATGTGTTTGTGTAGCGCCCACCACCTTTAGGTGGGTGCTAATAGGTAGATGTTAGGAGAAATTGCCAGTGCCTTACTGTTCTTTGTTTATGCCTGGTTGTTTGATTTGGTTTGGGGAGTAGTAGTAGGATAAAGGGGGATGTGACCACCTGTACTTCACTCTAGAAGACCTCCCTTGCTTCTCCAGGGTAATGTTCTGGAAAGGAGGCGGGTCAGGGACTGAAGAGCAGGCAGTGTATATGGCCCTGGCCCAATCATTAATTTGTATGGGCAGGGGCGGGACAGACATATATACTGAGGTCACATGCTTCCTGGGGGAGATGGGAAGAAACTAGGTCCAGAGAAACTTCACAATGTGACCTCAAGGAGCAGGCTGGAAGGCCTGGGGGTTCAGAGACCCCAGCGCTGGAAAGCAGGAACCTAACCAGAAGGCCTGAGGGTTCAGAGACCTCAGCACCGGATGGTTCAAGACCACTAGCTGCACAAGAAATCCTGGGAAAAGGAACCAGGCATCCCGGCTGGGATGGACAGGGCCAGACTTAACATTGGGCTTGGCTGGGCTCAAGCCCATGGGCCCCGCCCAATAGGGGGCCCCACGGGCCCTGCCGAGATACATAGCCGAGTGTACTCGGCTCGGCTCCGCTCACAGTCATGCCCAGTCCTGTCCTATGATGGACATAACACAGGGACTGTGAGCCGAGCAGAGTACACTCAGCTACTCTCGTCTCCGCTCGGGACTGCAAGAGGACCCGAGAGCCGCCAAGAGGACCCGAGAGCCGCCGAGATACACAGGACTCAGCGACACCATTTTTAAACTTCAAGACTGCAATGACAAGGCTGCAAATGATACTGGGGCAAGGCTGCAAATGACACTGGGGCAAGGCTGCAAATGACACTGGGGCAAGGCTGCAAATGACAAGGCTGCAAATGACACTGGACAAGGCTGTAGATGGATGGGCAAGGCTTCAGATGGACACTGATAAGGCTGCATTAATGGGCATTTAAATGTAAGTTTTTTTCCTTAAATTTCCCTCCTAAAAGTTTTTTCCTTAAAATTTCCTCCTAAACTTGGGGTGAGTGTTATAAGCCGGGGCGTGTTATACGCTGATAAATACGGTAATGTATAGAAGGTAGGGTCCGAAAGTGACTCAAGCCCAGGGGCGCCCACCACCCTAAGTCCTGCCCTGGGGATGGATCATTGCACAAGAAACGGGAAGTGGCTGCAAAGCGGATGGAGTAGTCCGGGGGCACCTGGACTTTCCTGAACTGGCCTGGGGAGGATTGCAGGAGGCGAGAAAGGCAGGTGAGGCCGGGGACTTCCGGCATTCCAATTTACCAAGATGTATTTCAGAGGGGCATCGGCCAGTTCGCTAAGGGGAAGGGTCTTAGCTACTCAGGGGAACCAAGAAGAAGAGGCCGTTCATACTTTCCTGTACTACTGAAGACACTATGGACCGCAATAAGAAAAATAAAAGTTCACTGTTCAACTGTTTGACTGTGCCTGTTGTGACTCATGTGGGGTGGAAGAACGGGGGTTAAACCAGCAGTAATGTAATGATCTACCCAGCAGCTCCCAAGGGAGTAGTGCGCTACATGGAGGTCCCACTGAGATATTTTATGGTACTGCTGACCTGTTACCCCTAGCAACATCAAAAGACTGTCCTGCTTTAACAGATGGAAATGTGCTGGGAGTTGCGCATGTCGCTGTAGCCCATGGATAAAACATGGACACCAAGGGAGGTGCGGCCGGAACCAGGGAGATGTTGGTTTCTTACAGTGAGGCAAGGGAGTAGTGTGCTACATTTGCAATAACTCCATTAGTATCACCAGCAAAGCAGCTTCACTGTTATCCCATTAAAGAAGAAGAGAATTGTGCGCTGCATTTCGAGATTTCAAAATTTGCCACATCACGAATGTTAATTCTACATAACGAACGCTAGTTTACGAAATCGACCACTTCTGGCTCGTCCTTGCTTCCGAGCATGCGTGTTTGTACTTTGGAATTTTGTCTGACGGACTTGTGTACACACGCTCCGAAAATCCGACAACACACATTTGTCCGGGGAAAATTTGGAGACATGCTAGTCAACATTTGTTGTCGGAAAGTCCGAAAACAATTGTCTGATGGAGCATACACGCGGTCGCATTGTCCGCCGACAGCCTGTCATCACACATTTCCCGTCGGAAAGTCTGATCTTGTGTACGAGGCATCTGTGTAAAGGGGGCCTCACTGGTATTCCAGTTCCTGAAAAAAAAAATCCATATGAAAATTTTGGTCGCTCTACAGATAGTAAAGTGTCAATGAAAGTTGCTTTTAAGTCTTGTATTACTTAAATGTCAATATGAACACCTGTTAGAACACTTCAGTAGGCAGGCATTGTGATTCATGAAACATTTAGGAAGTTTCCATTTTATTTGACATTCTTACATGAATGCACACCCTAAAGGTTCACAGCATTTCCTTGGTGGATTTTAGACCTTAGTTTTAGTTCTAGCTGAATACAAAAGCAAATGCCATTACAAAACTTGTGCAAACCATTAAGGAAACACAGACACGCTCAATAAAACAGTTCTCCACAATGGTGGACAGTTTGCTCGCAGTAAATTCCTTGTTCATTTTCACAGAAGGATAAATGGCGACACCTGACTGGTCACTCACTATGAACAGGTTATCCATTTTTAATATATATTTTTTAGGGCTGTTACTGATTAAAATTTTCGTGTTTGATTAATCGATTTTTTTTTTTAATCGATTAATCGACTAATTTCGATTAATTATAACGCACATACAGATCCAACTACTTTTAGCTGATCTCCTTGCATTTTAACTCTGCATTAGTCAGTGGTAAATGTGGTATACACTATATACAATCACCCGACACTAGTTAGTTTCCACAATCCATGACTTAACTTCACAGTTCACACAAAATACGTTTTAAATTCAAACTGTAGCACTGACGTAAGTAATTTTTTTCTCCACAGTAGCGTGACAATCCCTCCACCTCCGGTCTAACTAATCACTCTCACCTTATGGCATGGACCCCTGTGCAAACAGGTGGTCATGCAAGCGGGTATCAAAAGGGTTAACACGGACCATAAACTTCTCTCACGTCTCCTTAGATCTCAGCAAGGACGCAGGGTCATGGGGAGAAAGAAAAGATCTAAGTGCTCACCGCCTAAGTATAAGATTTAAATTTTGTGTTCAAACACAAACTACTCATATAAAGATGATAAAAACACAGCATGTAAAGCCGACAATCGTGTTAGTTCCGTAGGGCAGCAGCGGGTGATGTCATGCGTAGCTCCTCCCCCATACGCGTTACGTTCAATCAGAACTTCAACGTCACCGGACTCCTCCCCCTTCCCTTCGTTAACAGATGGAGGCACTTGGGGAAGGGGGGAGGAGTCCAGAGATGTCGATGTCCGTGACGTCACCGATCTCCGACGGAACTCCCTGAAGGCCCGGAAGCCGACGGAGAGGCGAGTACAGATCAAGATACATTTGATTGATCAAAAGAATTTTGATCGATCAAAAAACTTAAAGATTTATCGAGAAATCGGATGCCTGCTGGATGTGCGATAATACTGTATGCACCTTCTTATTTTGTGAATTCCTTTGAAGTGCCCACAGACGTTGTGTTATATGTACTCACATTTCTACACATTCACTTTATGTGTTTGACTGTGTCTATATTCACCATATTTTTGGGTTGCTTTCAGTTACCAGTTTGTTTAATTATGTGCACTGTACTCTTTCAGACACATGTTTAGATGTTTCCACGCACATGGTCACATTTTTTAGCACTACACAAATTTTTTGTATAATCTTTACCAAATACAATGGCTAAACATGCAAGAAATATTTTTATCCCTGCAATAAAAGCAGTAACCCTAGGCCAGGGGTCTCCATACTTTCTAAACAAAGGACCGGTTTACTGTCCTTCAGACTTTAGGGGGGGGCTGGACTGGCCAATGGAAATAGAAAATGCCCCAGCATCAGTGGGAGTAAAAAAAATGACAAGTGCCTGTAGTCAGTAGAAGGAATACTGCCCCATCTCTGGTGTCAGTGGGAGGAATACTGCCCCATCTCTGGTGTCATTGGGAGGAATAGTATCCCATCTCTGGTGTCAGTGGGAGGAATAGTGTCCCATCTCTGGTGTCAGTGGGAGGAATAGTGTCCCATCTCTGGTGTCAGTGGGAGGAATAGTGTCACATCGCTAGTGTCAATGGGAGGAGTAGTGTCCCTTCTCTGGTGTCAGTGGGAGGAGTAGTGTCCCATCGCTGGTGTCAGTGGGAGGAATAGTGTCACATCGCTAGTGTCAATGGGAGGAGTAGTGTCACATCGCTAGTGTCAGTGGGAGGAGTAGTGTCCCATCGCTGGTGTCAGTGGGAGGAGTAGTGTCCCATCTCTGGTCACAGTGGGAGGAATAGTGTCCCATCTCTGGTGTCAGTGGGAGGAATAGTGTCCCATCTCTGGTGTCAGTGGGAGGAATAGTGCCCCATCTCTGGTGTCAGTGGGAGGAATAGTGTCCCATCTCTGGTGTCAGTGGGAGGAATAGTGTCCCATCTCTGGTGTCAGTGGGAGGAATAGTGCCCCATCTCTGGTGTCAGTGGGAGGAGTAGTGTCCCATCTCTGGTGTCAGTGGGAGGAATAGTGTCCCATCTCTGGTGTCAGTGGGAGGAATAGTGTCCCATCTCTGGTGTCAGTGGGAGGAATAGTGTCCCATCTCTGGTGTCAGTGGGAGGAATAGTGTCACATCGCTAGTGTCAATGGGAGGAGTAGTGTCCCTTCTCTGGTGTCAGTGGGAGGAGTAGTGTCCCATCACTGGTGTCAGTGGGAGGAATAGTGTCCCATCTCTGGTGTCAGTGGGAGGAATAGTCTCCCATCTCTGGTGTCAGTGGGAGGAATAGTGTCCCATCACTGGTGCCAGTGGGAGGAATAGTGTCCCATCGCTGGTGTCAGTGGGAGGAATAGTGTCCCATCTCTGGTGTCATTGGGAGGAATAGTGTCCCATCTCTGGTGTCAGTGGGAGGAATAGTGTCCTATCGCTGGTGTCAAGCCATTGTGGGAGGAAAAATGCCCCATTGTTGGTGTCAGTGGGAAGAATGGCTCCCCACTGTTGATGTCAGTGGATGGAATGGTACCCCCTCGCTGGTGTCAGTGGGAGGAATAGTGCCCCATTGCTGGTGTCAGTGGGAGGAATAGTACCCCATTGCTGGTGCCTGTGGGAGGAATAGTGCCCCATTGCTGGTGTCAGTGGGAGGAATAGTACCCCATTGCTGGTGCCTGTGGAAGGAATAGTGCCCCATTCCTGGTGTCAGTGGGAGGAGAAATACCCCCTTGTTGGTGTCATTGGAAAGAATGGTGCCCCAAAGGCCAGATACAAGAAAGCAAAGGGCCGCATTTGGCCCGTAGGCCACAGTTTGGATACCATTCCCCCAGGCCAATAGTAAAATGGTAAGAAAAGCGTGCTCAAAATAGTTATAATTGAGTCTGTTCTTGTTTATTTAGTAGGAAGATCGCTATGAAGCGTAAATTGAAATAAAGTGGTATTTAAGGTGGCTCTAACGGACTTTACAGCTGTGCGGCTACCAGGATTATTACCTTGACGGTTACGCTAATGTTATAGCTACAAACACATCTTAAACAAATACAGACACTGCATATGCTCCGCTAATAGAATTTATGTTAGCTTCAATAATTTTCCAAATACTCCACATACATCCAGACTTTCAGCTGTAACGAGCAACTCCAAGGTTTACAAATCATGACATTCCAGTGGAGCACGGGATTAACACCACATAACGGGACATGACGCATCCCACTCTACAAAGAGCTGCTGCAGTCATCCTCCTGTCTAATTTAATGGATCTTCAAAACATGTCTAGCTGGGTATGGCACCGATACAGGATACCGAGGAACATCTTATAACAATAGGCCCATTCTAGAAAGTGTATGTAAATGTTATGTATGCTTTGAAGAAGAGGACCAGGTTGGAAGGACAAACATCGGTATCCTTGCGAAATGCTCATGGCCTTAAAATTGAAACTTTTTTTATTTGTTACTTTGGATGGAGTGGGAAAGGTTAGGTCCTTTGTCAGGTGTTTATTGAGGTTTGTATCTCACTTCCTGTCCTTGTGACACCCAGAGCTTTGCTGCAAGCCCTCCTTTCTGCTACAAACCCACAGACAAATGGATGTGAGCCCAAATCCATTTGTCTTTGGGTTTGTAGAATTTTGCAATTTGTGGAGGGCTCCCCCACCAGATCAGAGCTTATACATACAGACAGTGGCGTTGCTAGGGGGTGGCTTTTGGGGCCACAGCCCCGAATCTGGGGCCCCGAGTCTCTGCAGGGGTCCCCACGGGGAGGGGGGGCTCTCTGAGAACCTTGATGTAAGTGGGGGGCTCTCTGGGGATATATACACACACACGTATATTACTGTATATACATGTGTATACCCGCCCAAGCGTATGACTTTCTTTACTACGCTGCTATGGGCTCTAGCCCCAGATCTTTTGTAGACCTAGCACCCCCACCCCCCCCCCCCCCCCCGCATACAGACCTAATAGGATTGGGTGTGGTCTCTTTTGTAAACCATCCTTCCTGCATAACTTTTCTGTAGCACATCCTCCATATTTTTCTTTTTAGGGGATGTACTAGGGGTTGGTGACAAAGTCACTTGCCCTAAAGTGGACGACTACTACTACTACTACTACTACTACTGGAATATAATATACACTACTCACATAAACTCACAAGAAAATAAAATAATCCAGGTTGCTCATTTTGTTTTTTATGATTCGAAGAAGAGATGACACCTACAGTATATAATAGAGATGGACCTCCGCTTTATTTTGGTGGTTTTCTAAATACAATCCACAGATACTTTATCTGGGTTTGGATCCATAAGGCTCCATTCACACTTGTACGACTCCAAAGTCGCGCCACTGTGAAGTGCAACTTTGGTGTAACTTTGGATGGGTGCAACTTGGATGTGACTTGCTGTCCCTCTGCAAAGTCGGACCCACTGTTGCATGTAAAACATTCAGGTATGACTTTCATGCAACTTTTGAGAGTCAACATTGAAGCCTATGGCCCTCAAGATGCCTAAAAGTTGGACCTAAGTAGTGCATGAACTACTTTATAGTCACTACGACTTTAAATTGCACATGCACTATATTGGGACGTTTGCCTTTACACACACATGGTGTGTAGGTTGTTTTTCAGGGGTTGGGCTTGGCCTCTTTGTTCCAGTGAAGGGAACCCTTATGCCCCGTACACACGATAGGATTTTCCGATCTAAAATGTGTGATAGGACCTTGTTGTCGGAAATTCTGACCATGTGTAGTCTCCATCACACATTTTCCATCACACAGGAATTTCCGTCACACAAAATTTGAGATCTGGTTCTCAAATTTTCCGACAACAAAATCCGTTGCAAATTCCGATTGTGTGTACACAATTCCGACGCACAAAGTGCCACGCAGGCTCGGAATCAAGCAGAAGAGCAGCACTGGCTATTGAACTTCATTTTTCTCGGCTCGTCGTACGCAGTGTTGCCAACCGTCAGTATTTTTACTGGCAGCCAGTAAAAAATGGGCACTTTTCTCCTGCCAGTAAATGCCAGTAAGAGGAAAAGGTTGTCAGTAAAAAATAAGGCTGTGACACTTGGCTCGGAACTGCGCATGAGCAGCCCGGGCCTGGAGCCAACTGAGACTATCCAAGTGCCTGCTACAGTGTGTTCGGGCAGTGCCGGCGAAGGGGCGGGTCAGGTGGAGGCAGTGTCTGAGCGTGTCGTGTGATTTCATGGTGCAAGGGAGCCGAGCATCATGTGTGGGTCTGCAGGATGGGATTAAGGCAAGCCAGGATCGGGACTGTCAGTGCTGTTTGGACTGGAGGGGACTGAAGGGACCACCTGGCATGGAGAGAGAATGTTACTGTGACTCAGGAGGGGACGTGTCCTGTCGGTGATCTGTGCTGCTGCTGCACACTGCTGTCAGTATGACTGTGGAAGTCAATTTCATGTGTGCATCACACATTCTAATGTATTGTCCTCCTGAGTCCTGTCCCTGAGCTACTTACTATATTAAAAATAAAATAAGAAATATGATTTTTGCCTTAATATCTACCCTAAATCACATTGCTAATTGCATATTGTACTTATCTGTAGCCTAAATACTGGAATTTGCACTTAAAACTGTAATTTTTTAACTTTTGGAACTGCCAGTAAAAACTTGGCTGTGCCAGTAAATTTTGGGTGTAGTGTCAGTAAATTTCAATCTGGTAGGTTGGCAACCCCGGTCGTACGTGTTGTACGTCACCGCGTTCTTGAAGTTCGTAATTTCCGCTTTGTGTGACCGTGTGTATGCAAGACAAGTTTGAGCCAACATCCGTCGGAAAAAATCCCATGGATTTTGTTGTCGGAAAATCCTATCGTGTGTACGGGGCATTAAGGTATCAGCATACCAAGACATTTTGGACAATTTCATACTGCCAACTTTGTGGGAAGTGTTTGGGGATGGCCCCTTCCTGTTCCAACATGACTGTGCACCAGTGTATATGAATGGTTATTAATGGAAACGATCCATAAGGCTCCATTCACACTTGTACAACTCCAAAGTCGTGTCACTTTGGAGTGCAACTTTAGAGTTAAGACTACAGAAAATACTGGGGTGCCGTGAAGGGGATCTGTATCTTACGCATGTATTTACAAATGTGTGCAAACTAATCCCCTGTTTTTAACGCATACTGCTAGACGGTATAATTCAGTTGGTTGCAGGCTGGACGGTAAGTTGAGCTGGGAATTTTCTTTGGTTTTGTTTGAGATGCATTGGCCTTCCATGTGCTCCTTGCTGCAAAGGCCAGTTATAGGGGAGGGCAGTGGCCATTTGTTTGTTATACTAGAATATAATATATGCTGCTCACATTAACTCCAAGAAAATAAAATAATCCAGGTTGCTCATTTTGTTTTTTATGATTCGAGGTAGAGATGACACCTACAGTATATAGTAGAGATGGACCTCCTATAATTCTTTCATTTTGGTAGTTTTCTAAATATAATCCACAGATACTTTATCTGGGTTTGGATCCATAAGGCTCCATTCACACTTGTACGACTCCAAAGTCGTGACACTGAGAAGAGCAACTTTGGTGCAACTTTGAATGGCTGTAATTTGGATGTGACTTGTTGTCCCTCTGCAAAGTCGGACCCACTGTTGCATGTAAAACATTCAGGTACAACTTTCATGCAATTTTTGAGGGTTAACATTGAAGTCTATGGCCCTCAAGATGCCTAAAAGTCAGACCAAAATAGTGCATGAACTACTTTGAAGTCACTACGACTAAGTCGCACATATACAGTATGAATGGTTATCATTGGAAAATATGGGGTACAACTTGTCATGCAACTTTGATATCCAAAGTCGCACAAGTGTGAAAGAGATGTTAATCTGGTAGCCAAACGTCTGCCAGCATTCACTCAGAACTTCAAGAGGAAATAGCTGTCTGTGTACCATTGGGTAAATGTCCCTTTACTTCTTGTCCCAAAGAAGCAACAGAATGTTAGTTGAAATTTCCCAAAGTGAGGGGAACTCCCTTTTAGACAATTGCTCCATTGAAAAAATCTTGTCTTGGACGTCTTGTTCTCTGGACATTTCTAAAATGATTGATTTCCCTTCATGTTTTGTTTCAATGACAGTCACCAGTACAAATAGAGTAGTGAATTTCTCCAATGGGGACGGCAAAGCTTTTGGAAAGAAGGATTAGGTGCTGGAATAATATAATATACACTGCTCACAGAACACCTTTAACTAGTGGTGCACCAAAATTAAAATTCTGGTGCCGAAACTGAAAACTCAGGAGGCACTTGGCCAAAACCCAAATTGACGGTTTAAAAAAAAAAAGTATATATATATATATATATATATATATATATATATATATATATATATATTTTTTCTTTTTTTAATAAATAATTGTATTATATATATTTTTTTATTAATATAATGAATTTAAAATGAATATGAATTTATTATCGACACCTTTGGAAGTGTTAAAAATCCTGCTTGCTGCATTTTTGTGCATATTCGGTCAGTTATGCACCAAGAAAAAGAAATTAAAATAAAAAAAACAGCACAACAAAAATGCACCTCCCCATGAGGCTTTTCATGGCTGACAGTTAGAAGCATGACTCCCAAAGGCAGATCCATGATGGGACTTGTAGTTCTGCAACAGCTGGAGGGCCACAGGTTGAGCACCCATGGGTTAGAACGTGGACAATGTTTTTGTTTCTGTCCATGCCTATTTGCCCCAATGACAACTCATGGTCACCCTTGAAAAGTGTGTCGCCCTCCATCTGAGCATTTCCGTTTAGGCTGTATTCACACCTATGCATTTTTAGTGCTTTTTGCATTTTGCAGATTTGTACTACAGTACATTTAACATGGTTTCCTATGGAACACGTTCTGTAGTGCAAATCTGCAAAATGCAAAAAGCACAAAAAATGCATAGGTGTGAATCCAGCCTTATAGCAGATCCTGCACTTTCTGCATTCGTTGCAGAGATCTACAGCTGATATTACTATGCGCACTGTTTTTGAGTCCAGATGTTTCCGGGGGGGGGGGGGGCATCTCAATGCTGTACAAACGGTTTGTTTACCAGTCTGCAAAATTGCCGTATATGCTGGCGTAGGAAGGGGACTTAGGGGAGGAGATTGGTTTGAGCAACTGGTGGAAGTGGTCTCCTCGTACATACAAGGGTATCATGAACACAGCCCTGGTGGAGGGGGGATATAAAGGTGCTTTCTAGATGGTACCTGGTGCCTGCCCGCTTCTCGAAAATGTACCAGGAGGCTTCCTCTCTGTGTTTTCATGGATGTGGCCAACCTGGTATGATGTTTCACGTATGGTGGACCTGTGCCAAGGTTCGCCGGTTTTGGATTAGAGTTCATTCCCTGATCTATTTTGTGACCATGGTGAATATAGTTAAAAACCCTCTTAACGAGCCTGTTGTTGATATTCCCAAGCACGTTCAAACTTTAACCGCTTCAGCCCCGGAAGATTTTACCCCCTTCCTGACCAGAGCGTTTTTTGCGATTCGGCACTGCGTCGCTTTAACTGACAATTACGCAGTCGTGCGACGTGGCTCTCAAACAAAATTGACGTCCTTTTTTCCCACAAATAGAGCTTTCTTTTGGTGGTATTTGATCACCTCTGCGGTTTTTATTTTTTGCGCTGTAAACAAAAAAAAGAGCGAAAATTTTGAAAAAAAAAAAAAACGCATTATTTTGTACTTTTTGCTATAATAAATATCCCCCAAAAATATATAAAAACATTTTTTTTTACTTATTCTTCTACATATTTTTAGTAAAAAAAAAAATTGAAAAACAGCATTTATTGATTGGGTTGCGCAAAAGTTATAGCGTTTACAATATAGGGGATAGTTTTATGCCATTTTTATTATTTTTTTTTTTGTTTACTAGTAATAGCCGTGATCAGCGATTTTTATCCTGACTGTGACATTATGGCGGACACATCGGGCAGTTTTGACACATTTTTGGGACCATTAGCATTAATACAGCGATCGATGCTATAAAATTGCATTGATTACTGTAAAAATGTCACTGGCAGTGAAGGGGTTAACCACTAGGGGGTGGGGTTAAGTGTTCCTAGGGGCGTGTTTCTAACTGTATGGGGGCACCACGCTGATCGCTGCTGCCGATATCAGGGAGCAGACGATCAGTGTGCTGTCACTAGGCAGAACGGGGAGATGCTGTTCAAATCGGCATCTCCCCGTTCTTGAGCTCCGTGACACGATCACAGGTATCCCTGTGGCGATCGAGTCTGCGGGACCCGCGGGCACGGTCACGGAGCTCGCGGCAGGCGTGCGCGGGGCCCGACAGGAAATTCAAAGTAACGTACCAGTATTTTACTTTGCCCAGCCGTGCCATTCTGCCGACGTATATGTGCAGGAGCCGGTCGGGAACCGGTTAATCCACTTTGTTTCTCACGGCGAAAATCGCATTTAGCGACCGCTTGGAAGAAACCAGTGGTAGATTTAGCTGTTATGAAAAATAAACTGACATGGATCATGCTCAACGAAAAGCTGGTCAGTATTTTGCAGGATAAAACTGCTAAGTTTGACCGTGTTTGGGATCCTTGGATTAAGCATCACCAGCTGCCAGTTGACTGAGGAGTGTGGGCGGTGGAGACAGGCGTTCGGATAGTCCTTTTCCTTTTTCCTTGTCTCATTCTCCTTCCCTTCCTTCATTTCCTCTTCTCCCCACCCCCCCCCCCTTTCGTTCTTGGATTCACACTTCCTCTTTTTATCTAGTTGTGTTGCTACCACTTGTGCACCGGGCGTTCGCTCGCTCGGCGAGCCCAGAACTATTGGGGCCGCTCGCATCAAATTCGTGTGATGCGAGCGGCCCCGCAATGCAATGCAATGCTGGCTGATGATTGGCCAAGCTTGCACTGTGACCCTGCATGCTTGGCCAATCACAGCGCCGGCAGCGAGGAGAGCCATAATTGGCCAATTATAGCTCAGGGGCTTTAGTACACGCCCCACGGTATAAGAGGCCGCCGCGCCGGCGGCCTCGCATATTATGTTTCAGTCAGTGTCAGCGTGTCAGTGTGCTGCTGACAATATGTGCTCTATTTCTGGGGATTTGTGTGTGCGTGCTGTTAGAACAGCATTGCAGTATCACATCTGGGGGGTGTCTATAGGTGGCCTGTGAAGGGGGGCAGGTTTCCTGTGCTTAGAACTTTCCCTGCAAAGAAGTGTAATTTTTGCAGGAAAAAAAGCTATTTAAAATCACTCGCGGCTAATGAATTGATGGCTCCTGTAACACAGAGAACTGTCATTCATTAACCGCTTCAGCACCGGGCCATTTTTTTACCCTTCCTTACCAGAGCGCTTTTTGCGATTCGGCACTGCGTCGCTTTAACTAACAATTGCGCGGTCGTGCGATGTTACACCCAAACAAAATTGACGTCCTTTTTTTCCCACAAATAGAGCTTTCTTTTGGTGGTATTTGATCGCCCCTGCGGTTTTTATTTTTTGCGCTATAAACAAAAGAAGAGCGACAATTTTGAAAAAAAACACAACATTTTTTTTTTTTTGCTATAATAAATATCCCATTTTTTTTTTAAAAAAAACTATTTTTTTCCTCAGTTTAGGCCGATACGTATTCTTCTACATATTTTTGATAAAAAAAATCGCAATAAGCGTATATTGATCGGTTTGCGCAAAAGTTATAGCGTCTACAAAATAGGGGATAGATTTATTGCATTTTTTTTTTTTTTTTTTTTTTTACTAGTAATGGCGGCGATCTGCGATTTTTTTTTCGTGACTGCGATATTGCGGCGGACACTTCGGACACTTTTGACACATTTTTGGGACCATTCACATTTACACAGCGATCGTTGCTATAAAATTGCATTGATTACTGTGTAAATGTGACTGGCAGGGAAGGGGTTAACACTAGGGGGCGGGGAGGGGTTAATGTTTTCCCTAAATGTGTGATTCTAACTGTGGGGGGAGGGGACTCAAGGGGAGGAGACCGATCATGTGTTCCTCCGTACTGGGATCACATGATCGGTCTCCTGCTCGCTGACAGGACGTGGAGCTGTGTGTTTACACACACAGCTCCACGGTCCCGCACGGTCCCGTTGTTTTAACGGGCAATCGCGGGTGCCCGGCGGACATCGAGGCCGCCGGGCACCCGCACCGGGTCCCCAGGCGGCCGGGAATGGGAGGGCGTCATATGACTATGGGCGGGTATTGAAGGGGTTAATAAAAAACAAAAAAAAAAAGCGCGGGGGTCCTCCGAAATTCAATAACCAGGCCCTTCAGGTCTGGGATGGATATTAAGGGGAACCCCAGCCAAAAAATAAAAATAAAAAATGGCGTAGGGTCCCCCTCAAAATCCATACCTGACCCTTGAGGTCTGGTATGGATTTTAAGGGGAACCCTAGCCAAAAAAAATGGCGTGGGGTCCCCCTCAAAATCCATACCAGACCCTTATCCGAGCACGCAACCTGGCAGGCCGCAGGAAAAGAGGGGGGGACGAGAGCGGCCCCCCCTCCCGCCTGAACCGTACCAGGCCACATGCCCTCAACATTGGGAGGATGCTTTGGGGGTCTGAGACCCCTAAAGCACCTTGTCCCCATGTTGATGAGGACAAGGGCCTCTTCCCCACAACCGTGCCCGGTGGTTGTGGGGGTCTGCGGGCGGGGGGCTTATCGGAATCTGGAAGCCCCCTTTAACAAGGGGACCCCCAGATCCCGCCCCCCCCCCTGTGTGAAATGGTAATCTTTGACAATTCCTTTATTAAAATCTTCTTTCTTCTTTCTTCATCCTTCGGTTTCTTCATCTTGTCCTTCCGTCATCTTCTTCCATCTTCTTCCATCTTCCATCTGGTCTACTCGTCCTTCTCGTCCGGCATCTTCTTCCATCGGCGTCGGTGTCCGTGTCTCTTCTTGGGCCGCTCCGCGCAATGGGAGGCTCCCGCTGTGTGAGGCTCCGCTCCGTCTGACAGGTCTTTTATAATGGAGGGCACCTGGTGACCCCGCCCCCTCTGACGCACGGGGACGTCATGGGGAATTCCATGATGGCTTTCCCCATGACGTCAGAGGGGGGCGGGGTCACCAGGTGCCCTCCGTTATAAAAGACCTGTCAGACGGAGAGGAGCCTCACACAGTGGGAGCCTCCCATTGTGCGGAGCGGCCCAAGAAGAGACAGAGACGCCGACGCTGATGGAAGAAGATGCCGGACGAGAAGGACGAGAAGACCAGCGCAAGAAGAAGCGGATCGGAGGAAGAAGGAGATGGAAGAAGATGGAAGAAGATGACGGAAGGAGAAGATGAAGAAACCGAAGGATGAAGAAAGAAGGATTTTAATAAAGGAATTGTCAAAGACCGTCTCCTGTCATTTTTACCATTTTTGCCACTTTTTTGGTGAAATGGTAGGGGTACAAGTACCCCCTTACCATTTCACACAGGGGGGGGCCGGGATCTGGGGGTCCCCTTGTTAAAGGGGGCTTCCAGATTCCGATAAGCCCCCCGCCCGCAGACCCCCACAACCAATGGCCAGGGTTGTGGGGAAGAGGCCCTTGTCCTCATCAACATGGGGACAAGGTGCTTTAGGGGTCTTAAAGACCCCCAAAGCATCCTCCCAATGTTAAGGGCATGTGGCCTGGTACGGTTCAGGCAGGAGGGGGGGGGCGCTCTCGTCCCCCCCTCTTTTCCTGCGGCCTGCCAGGTTGCGTGCTCGGATAAGGGTCTGGTATGGATTTTGAGGGGGACCCCACGCCATTTTTTTTGGCTAGGGTTCCCCTTAAAATCCATCCCAGACCTCAAGGGTCTGGGATGGATTTTGAGGGGGACCCTACGCCATTTTTTTGGGCTGGGGTTCCCCTTAATATCCATCCCAGACCTGAAGGGCCTGGTTATTGAATTTGGGGGGACCCCTACGTTTTTTTTTTTTCATTTTTTTTATTTTTTATCAATGACTTTTTTTTTATGAATGAGTTTCAATGAATGACTGTTCTCTGTATTACGGGAGCCGACAATACACATTACCCGCGAGTGATTTTAAATAGCTTTTTTACTTTCAAAAATGACACTTTTTGCAGAGACAGTTCTAAACTCGGGAAACATGCGCCCCTTTACAGGCATACTATACACACCCCCCAGGTACGAAATTTAAAGGAATATTACACTTTTATTGTTTCAATTTAAGCATTATTAAAATCACTGCTCCTGAAAAAACGGCCGTTTTTAAAAAAAAAATTTGCATTGATACATGTCCCCTGGGGCAGGACCCAGGTCCCCAAACACTTTTTATGACATTAACATGCATATTAGCTTTTAAAATTAGCACTTTTAATTTCGAACGTTCGCATCCATTAAAACTAATAGGGTTCTAAAGCTCGCACGGACTTTAGGTCCGTTCGCGGGTTCTGGTGCGAGCCGAACGGGGGGATGTTCGGCTCATCCCTAGTGGTGGCAAAGTTTGGGTTCTAATGTTTTTCCATGGGGGGGAGGTTTACCGAGTGGGATGGCTGTGTGCTCCATAAGACCCTTTTCTTTATGTTGAATTCCCACTTTATCTGGCACCCCCTTGGGTCAGGAGTAGCTGGTGGTATAATATTTGATTCCCCCTTTTATACCTGGTCTTAATGTTTTGATGTGCAGCACCTGTGTCGTGGATCCTATTCTTGAAAGATTTTCAATAAAAATATTGAAACAGAAAGGGTGTCACAGTGATGAGAAACAAATAAATCACTCCACGGGGGTCACACACAGGAAAAAAAAATGCTCTATGCAAAACAAAAAAAAAAAAATATGGACCATAAGACCAAACATGGTGCAAAAGAAAAGTTGCTCTTTGAATGATGTTTAACCATAATGAAGTGCCTAACAGAAATAGGCAATAGTCTTCTTTCTTTAAAATAGTTTCCTTGATATTTTAGGAACTTCAAGCGACCCTGCAAGAAGAGGTAGTATTCTTGTTTCCCATAACTTTTACCTCTCCATTCCGGTGCTGCAGACTCTACCAGCCTCTTCAGCATTCAGCTGTCAGGGCTGTACTCAGCCCTTCCTTCTCAAAGCTGGCCACTCAGCTGTCAGCTAATTGCCAGCTCCTATCTCTCCACAGTGACTCACCTGTTGATGATATCCTGCTCATCAGTCCTGCCTACTTATGCCGTCCAGCCCACATGGTCTCTGCCTTCACCTAGGTCACGTCTCTAGAGACGCTCTCCTGTGTTCCTGTTAAAGACATGCTTGGCTGACATTCCTTCTGGCTCCAGATCCTGCTTGCTGTTCTACTACATCTCTGGCTCCCTGACGTTTTGGCTTGTCTGACTATCTATTCCGGTTCCTGAACTCTGGCTATGTTTTGACTACATTTACCTTATTATTATTTTTATTATTATTATTATTAAACAAGTGTGATTTAACTGTATATCTGTCTTATTCCTTGTTTCTGACATCAGCACATCTTGGTCTCACACTCACCCCTAACACAGGTGGTCAAACACTATAGCTGGCTTCTCTGTACTTCACCCCCCTTTCCCATAAGGTAAGCAGGCCTACCGGTACTCAGTTGCCCCCAGGACTTGTACACAATGCTATAGTGCCTGGCTACCACACCAGGGCAGGCGCAAACTGAGCAAAGCAAACAGGTGTTTGCGGTTGCAGACTGGCAAGGTTCAGAATAGCCAGGGTCAAAATCCGAAGTCAAAGGCAGGCAGAGGTCAGAGATTAGTCAATATCCGAGCCGAGGTCATCAACTAGTTAATCCAATCTAGCAGAGCAGGGCAGACAAACAGGTAGCTTGATCAGGTATTGCACACGCTATCACAAGCATGAGACTGCAGGCTTGGCTGGCTTAAATCCGTTTTGGTCTCCACCCAGGAACTGACCACATCAGTTTGTAGGTGGACAGATAGACAAGGGGAATGCCACAGCCTAAGCCAGGATGCTGGAACCAGTAGCCATTATGGAGCAGGACACTTAGAGGGTCAGATACCTGTGTCCCCTGCTAACTGCCATGGTTTCATCCTCAATAGAAACAATACAATGAGCAAGTGTTGTCACCCTAGGATAGAAATGTGTTACTGGTAAGATTTCCAGGTGGAAATAAAAGAAAAGACCAATGCCCCCACCAGGTCTAAGGACTGGTAAGCTGCAATACATTGTATTTTTTATTTTGTGTTTGGGATATACATAAAATTATATTTAACGCCGTTAAAGATGGTAATATTGGCTATCCTGATCTAGAATACAATTTTATGAAAAAATAAAAATGTTGGAGAGAACAAGGAGTGATGTGATGTGTTTGAGGACTTTAGAAAGATGAGGTGTCCTGCAAGTCATTTCATCTCATTTTCCATTATGCTTATAATCCAATTCTCAGAAAATTGTATAATTTCTTGTGTCTGTGAAGCAGCTGTTTTTGGAAGGAACAAGTGTATTTCACGGTTATGCCTCCCTTTTTATTCTAGAACAAAACTACAAATATACCTTTCACCTTCGTAAGTGCTTTTTTTTGGTGTCCTCAGGAGTTCCATGACTGCAACTTATACAGGTCAACAAAATGAACACCTATATGGCGATTTGGTGGCAACTAAAATTGGAGGGATTTCCTTTCACTTCCTGTTTTAGTTATGGGAGAGGAAGTGGGAGGGAATTCTCCCAAATGAGACACAAATGACCAAAAGAATCAGAGGTTATAATCCTCCCTTACTTTATCCAAAATAAATGTTGCCTTTAGTTCTACTTTTTTAACCATTTAGCGACCGCCCCATAGTAGCTTTACTACTTCAGGGCAGCCACTCTGTGCCAAATCAGGTATATACACACACATGTTGTTGTTTTGTTTTTTGTTTTTTTCTCTCTCTGACACTAACATTTATGTAAATCAATATATGCTTATTGCGATTTTTTTTTTGGAAATACTCTATTTTTAACCACTTTCAGACCGGACCAATTTGCAGCCAAAGGACCAGGCCCCTTTTTGCAATTCGGCACTGCGTCGCTTTAACTGACAATTGCGCGGTCGTGCGACGTGGCTCCCAAACAAAATTGACGTCCTTTTTTTTCCACAAATAGAGCTTTCTTTTGGTTTTTATTTTTTGCGCTATAAACAAAAAAAAGAGCGACAATTTTGAAAAAAATGCATTCTTTTTTATTTTTTGCTATAATAAATATCCCCCAAAAATATATAAAAAAACATATTTTTTCCTCAGTTTAGGCCGATACGTATTCTACATATTTTTGGTAAAAAAAAAAAAAGCGCAATAAGCGATTATTGATTGGTTTGCGCAGAAGTTATAGCGTTTACAAGATAGGGGATAGTTTTATAGCATTTTTATTAATAATTTTTTTTTATTAGTAATGGTGGCGATCAGCGATTTTTATTGTGACTGCGACCTTATGGCGGACACATCGGACATTTTTGACACATTTTTGGGACCATTGTCATTTATACAGCAATCAATGCTATTTAAATGCATTGATTCCTGTGTAAATGACACTGGCAGTGAAGGAGTTAACCACTAGGTGGTAGTGTAGGGGTTAAGTGTGCCTAGAGGTGTGTTTCTTACTGTGGGGGGGGCGTGGCTGTCAGCTAGTGAATGCTGATCTCTGCTCCAATCACAGGGAGCAGAGAGCGGCGTCACTAGTTGCAAGGCAGAACGGGGAGATGCTGTTTATTTCTGCATCTCCCCGTTCAGCCTTCCCGTGAGACGATCGCAGGCATCCCCGCGTTGATCGAGTCCGCGGGACCCGCGACCGGCCTCACGGGGGTCCCGACCGGCGAGCGGGGCGCGCCCGATGGCACAGCGGCATCTTAAAGGGGCCGTACCTGTACGCCCTTATGCCTGTCCGTACCATTCTGTCGACGTACATCATCGTGCGACGGTCGGCAAGCGGTTAACAACTTTAAAAAAAATATGCAACAGATCAAAACAAGAACTGTAAATATACACTATACAAGCTAATTGTCAAGTACAGCATACACATTTACAATACACCCATATGTAGTACCTGGCGCGCCTGATTGGCTCATGGCTTTTAAGAAAACAATAAATTACTATTACATTTCTACTTAATAACCTTATTTGGGATTTTTTTTTTTTTACCAAAAATATGTAGCAGAATACATATTAGCCTAAATTTCTAAAGATATTTGAATTTTACATTTTTTTTTATTGGATATGTTTTATAGCATAAAGTAAAAAAAATATTGTTTTTTTTTCAAAATAGTCTGTAATTTTTTTGTTTATAGCGCAAAAAAAAATAAAAAGTAAAAAAAAAAAAACTGTGGTGATCAAATATCACCAAAAGAAAGCTCTATTTGTGGGGACAAAATTTACATAACATTTCATTTATGTACACAGATTCTTCATTACTTAGTACTGGATAAACTGTCACTTGTTGCAACTTAAAACCTGAGTACATTGTGGGGTTCTCAAGAAAAAGAAAAAAAGAAAAAGAAAAAAGAAAAAAAAGAAAAAAAAGAAAAAAAAAAAAAAAAGAAAAAAGAAAAAAAAAAAAAAAAAGAAAAAGAAGGTACGCGTGTAAAGATATGAAGTCTACCATGTAAGCAGAGCAGGACATTTACAATGTAAAAATATAAGTACTTCCGTGTACTAAACCCATGGAAATCCAAAGAAGTGGTTTACGAAAAAAAAAGTTTAATTTGTAATTTTAAGTATTTTACTAAAATGAAAGCTCTCACTAACACTTTAAAATATTTTATGCTTGTTGTCTTTGAAGTATTAATAATCCTCATAATATTTTTACTTGACCTACTGTAAAATCCCAAGAGCAGGTTAAATTCTTGCAACATCCTTTGGGCACAAGTGACATTATAACACCTGCTATGAATCACTTTTTCTGTGAAGCATTTTTAACTTGTTTGATATTTGGATAAAATCTACTTGACACAAACTTGTAACTTAGCTTCAGTGAAGTCATCCGTTTCAAATAAGGTATATATGGAATAAGGGTATAAAAATATTTATAATATGTTGGGAATTGGTAACAGCTTCCCAGGGTGATGCGAATACGACTTGTTCAAGGTAAGCTTTCCTTTCTGGGGATTTTTTATTGAATTTCTTATTTAAGCAGATTTGACAATTTGTATGCATTTTGGTAAGCAAAAAACAAAAACAAACAAAAAAAAAAAAGACGTTTAGGATTTGCTTTAATACTTTTTATATTAAAAAATAAATAAAAAAAGTGTATATATATATATATGAAGAATTGTAGACGGCCACTCACATTGGCTTGTCTAGCTCCGCGCTTAGGATAATTCAAAAAGGTCTATACTAATATTAATAATGTAAACCCAGTACAGCTGCTCCCTATGAAATCTAGATGATTTAATTGGTAGTTTAATTAAATGAGGGGCGCTAGTACCAACAAGAGATACTAAATTAATTAATAGGTTAATTAATTGTATATTCTGAACTGTATAGTAGAGACTAAGAGCTTATTGAAAAAAGGTGTGCAGACACAATATAGATCTACCATGAACTAAGCTAATTAATAACTATTTAAAGTGATAATAGTGAACCACATTTGGTTACTCATACATTACAACCATTATAATGTGAATAATAAAAATTGGTTAGAGTGTGTTTATACAAACAATAATAACACCAGACACCTAGCGTGACCCAGTGAGGTATAAATTAATTATTACCCCAAAGATAATTAACACACAAAATAGAGCTGACCGAGCTCTATTTAAATTAAATATAAATATAACAGACCCTGTACCTTGTATCACAATGTGTACAACGAAAGTTAATGATCAAGCACTTATGCCCAATCTAATATATAAAAAGTGCAAACCAACAAATTTGGCAAATATCCCAATATCTTGGGTACATCCAAAAAACGTGAAAAATATTAATATAAATTAGACAGTGTTAATTGATATAACGCAAAGTTCATGTAATATATAAAAAGTGCAAGCCAACAAAATTGGCAAATAATCCCAATATCTTGGGTGCATCCAAAAAACGTGAAAAATATTAATATAAATTAGACAGTGTTAATGGATATAACGCAAAGTTCATATAGTAGTCCTTGCTGCAAAACGCCACAATCACTCCTATAGATATAGCTTGTGCACCATCACCAAACAAATTCTCGATCCACCCAATGTGAGAACCAGCAGTATTAAATGGCCTCTTACCAAATGGAGTTGATTACTTTGTTTAGAAGCAATCAAATGCGCTTTCACAGGATTGTGCCTGTACACTGAGTGACACACCCTCACTCAAGGGCTCTCTTCCCTCTATCAGACCAGCTCAGATGGAATGGATTGGAAACATATGTGGGAATATAAAGAGAGGCGCACCTCATAGCGTAATAACGTTTTATTTAAAAAATAGCATAAAAAAACACAGCAGCCAATTGCTCACTTACATTTTCCAGTGCCTACCCGGCACTGAGGCTACTTGCGATATGTTAAAAGATTCGATGGAGCAGCGGATCCTTCCCTCCTGGCGTGCGTCTCTAGCGTGCGTTCCACTCACCAGACAGCCGGAGCCAATATCACAGGAAGTCCAGCAATAGTGCATCCAAAGATACAAAGTGATCAGGTACCGCCTACCGACGTACGTTTCGTGTTTGTCACGTCTTCAGGGTGGCGTACCTGATCACTGAATAGCCTGATTAATATACTGATCCTCATTAGTGGCCAACCAATGACGACTTAGTGTGTGCACAGCCTATATATATAATGTCAGGTCCATAAATATTGGGACATCAACACAACTCTAATCTTTTTGGCTCTATACACCACCACAATGGATTTGAAATTAAACGAACAAGATGTGCTTTAATTGCAGACTTTCAGTTTTAATTTGACGGTATTTACATCCAAATCAGGGGAACGGTGTAGGAATTACAACAGTTTGTATATGTGCCTCTCACTTTTTAAGGGACCAAAAG
>CM053028.1:20314634-20319634 GCA_028564925.1 Lithobates sylvaticus
AAATGTTTCAATGGTTTGGGCAATAATATGTATATAATGATTTGAGTAATGGTGGGGATCTTTCTTGATACAGAGGACTGTAAATGTAGCCCCCCCCTCAACATCAAAAGGTCACACATAATAGTTACTGAATGTAATGTAGCATGTAGGGGCGGCAGACGCCATCCAAGAGAGGGTCAGGGACGGCAGACGCCATCCAAGAGAGGGTCAGGGACGGCAGACGCCATCCAAGAGAGGGTCAGGGACGGCAGACGCCATCCAAGAGAGGGTCAGGGACGGCAGACGCCATCCAAGAGAGGGTCAGGGACGGCAGACGCCATCCAAGAGAGGGTCAGGGACGGCAGACGCCATCCAAGAGAGGGTCAGGGACGGCAGACGCCATCCAAGAGAGGGTCAGGGACGGCAGACGCCATCCAAGAGAGGGTCAGGGACGGCAGACGCCATCCAAGAGAGGGTCAGGGACGGCAGACGCCATCCAAGAGAGGGTCAGGGGCCGCAGACGCCATCCAAGAGAGGGTCAGGGGCCGCAGACGCCATCCAAGAGAGGGTCAGGGGCCGCAGACGCCATACAAGAGATGGTCAGGGGCCGCAGACGCCATACAAGAGAGGGTCAGGGGCCGCAGACGCCATCCAAGAGATGGTCAGGGGCCGCAGACGCCATACAAGAGATGGTCAGGGGCCGCAGACGCCATACAAGAGATGGTCAGGGAAAAAAAAAAAAAAAAAAAGGTGGCTCAGGCAAAGACACCGCCGGATCCCTGGACAGGTAAGTGTCCCAATTTAAAAAATTTCTACAGGAGCCCCACTTTAAATCCTTCCTGCTGGCCGTATGCGGCCGCGCCTCTCAAGGGTTATACCAGAATGATATGCAGCTGCAGGCATCACCCCGGTACTGTTTTTTTTTTTTTTAGAGCGGGCAGTCGGCTCTTCAGGGATAACAACCGATGCGGCTAAAAGCTGCGCAGCTGTTATGCTGGAGGAGCGAGAGGGGACCCCCCCCCCTGTTGGTCTTCATGGGCCTCCCGTTCTACCGGTGTCAAAATAAAAAAAGTAAAATAAATACATTTTAAAAGCAATCCGTCCTGCCGAGCTCGCACGCGCACACATACGTGACCAGCGCCCACATATGAAACCGATGTTCAAACCACACGTGAGATATCGCCACGATCGGTAGAGTGAGAGCAATAATTCTAGCCCTAGACCTCCTCTGCAACTCAAAATATGCAACCTGTAGAATTTTTTAATGTCGCCTATGGAGATTTGAAGGTTTGTCGCCATTCCACCAGCGGGCGCAACTTTGAAACGTGACATGTTGGGTATCAATTTACTCGGCGTAACATTATCTTTCACAATCTTAAAAAAAAATAATTGGGATAACTTTACTGTTGTCTTATTTTTTTTTAATTCAAAGTGTTTTTTCCCCCCCAAAAAAGTGCGCTTGTAAAAAGACGGCTGCGCAAATACGGTGTGACAAAAAGTATTGCAACGGCCGCCATTTTATTCTCTAGGGCGTTAGAAAAAAATATATATAATGTTTGGGGGTTCGAAGTAATTTTCTAGCAAAAAAAAGGTTTTTAACTGCTTCCCGACCGCCTAACGCCGATATACGTCGGCAAAATGACACGGGCAGGCAAAATCACGTACCTGTACGTGATCATGCATGTGCCTGCCAGTGGCGCGCTCGCGACCCGGTCGGGAGCTCCGTGACCCCGGCCGCGGGACCAGCGGACCCGATCGCCGCTGGTGTCCCGCGATCGGGTTACGGAGCTGAAGAACGGGGAGAGGTCTGTGTAAACAAACCTCTCCCCACGCTTCCTACTCTGCCCGTCATCGGGAAAGCCGATCAATGACGTCAGACCCGCCCCCTAATGTAAAAAAAAAAAAAAAAAATAAAAAAAAAACACACGTCACAGCCCATAACCCCTCCCCCTCCCCCTAGTGGTTAACCCCTTCACTACAACTGTCATTTACATAGGAACCAATGCATTTAAATAGCATTGATTGCTGTATAAATGACAATGGTCCCAAAAAATGAGTCAAAAATGTCTGATGTGTCCGCCATAATGTCGCAGTCACAATAAAAAAAAAAAAAAAAAAAAAAAAATCGCTGATCGCCGCCATTACTAGTAAAAAAAAAATATTAATAAAAATGCTATAAAACTATCCCCTATTTTGTAAACGCTATAACTTTTGCGCAAACCAATCAATAATCGCTAATTGCGATTTTTTTTACCAAAAATATGTCGAAGAATACGTATCGGCCTAAAACTGAGAAAAAAAAATTTTTTATATATTTTTTGGGGATATTTATTATAGCAAAAAGGTAAAAAATATTGCATTTTTTTCAAAATTGTCGCTCTATTTTTGTTTATAGCGCAAAAAATAAAAACCGCAGGGGCGATCAAATACCACCAAAAGAAAGCTCTATTTGTGGGAAAAAAAGGACGTCAATTTTGTTTTGGAGCCACGTCGCACGACCGCGCAATTGTCAGTTAAATCGACGCAGTGCCGAATCGCAAAAAGGGGCCTGGTCCTTTGGCTGCCAATTGGTCCGGGGCTGAAGTGGTTAAACTAGTAAACACCAAATCTCAGAAAGAGGCTCGGTCATTAAAGCGGAGCTACACCCGTTTTTAAGACCTAGATTTAAAAAAATAATACTCCTCGACCTGAAACAGTTGTTTTTTTTTTTTTTTTTTTTTACTTACCTTTAGTTGTTTTCTTCTTGCCATCCATCGCTTCCGGTTCTCCTTCCCTCGGATATGGGCGGGGATATTACGGCTATTTTGTAATATCCCCTAGCCCGCACTGTCCCCTGGGAGCTTGTGTCATAGCTCCCAGGAGTCAGTGCGGCGGCCTGGCCCGAGACAGCGCGAGACTTGAAACCGAACGCGACGTCATCACGACAGTCAAGTTCGGTCTCTGCTATCACAACGGGGCAGGACTTTCTACGCCGCCGCCGTTGTGATGGCAACAGGAGCTGCTGACGGCGCTCCCATGCAGTTTGTACTGCGCATGCGCGAGATTACAATGAGAGGCGTCAATGAAATCCAGGAAGAGAATGCCTGGAGGTTTCAAATGCCCACAGCCAAGATGGAGAACGGACCGGAAATTTTTATAAAGTCTTTTTAGGAGCTAAAAAACGAAAGGCACAAGTGATAGAAACAGGACAGGCGAGTTACTAAATAACAAATGAATTTATTTATTATCACCATTAAAAAAAAAAAAAAAAAAAAACGTCAGGGGCAGTGTAGCTCCGCTTTAAGTGGTTAACCACTTCAATACCGCCTTATGCACATATGACGCCCACAAGGTGGATCTCCCATCCTGGGTGGGCGTCATATGACGTCCTCGCATTCCCGGCCGCCTGGGGGGCGCGCGCGCCGCGGCATCGCTCGGGACCCGGTGCGGGTGCCCGGCGGCCGCTATGTCCGCCGGGCACCCGCGATTGTCCGTTAAAACAACGGGACCGTGGAGCTGTGTGTGTAAACACACAGCGCCACGTCCTGTCAGTGGAGAGGAGACCGATCATGTGATCCCAGTACGGAGGATCACTGATCGGTCTCCTCCCCTTGAGTCCCCTCCCCCCACAGTTAGAATCACTTTTATAGGGAACACATTAACCCCTACAGCGCCCCCTAGTGTTAACCCCTTCCCTGCCAGTCACATTTACACAGTAATCATTGCAATTTTATAGCAACGATCGCTGTGTAAATGTGAATGGTTCCAAAAATGTGTCAAAAGTGTCCGAAGTGTCCACCGCAATGTCGCAGTCACGAAAAAAAAAAAAAATTGCAGATCGCCGCCATTACTAGTAAAAAAAAAAAATTCAATAAATCTATCCCCTATTTTGTAGACGCTATAACTTTTGCGCAAACCGATCAATATACGCTTATTGCGATTTTTTTTTTACCAAAAATATGTATCGGCCTAAACTGAGGAAAATTTTTTTTTTTTTTTTTTTTTTTTTTTTTTTAAATTGGATATTTATTATAGCAAAAAGTAAAAAATAGTGTTTTTTTTCAAAATTGTCGCTCTTCTTTTGTTTATAGCGCAAAAAATAAAAACCGCAGAGGTGATCAAATACCACCAAAAGAAAGCTCTATTTGTGGGAAAAAAAGGACGTCAATTTTGTTTGGGTGTAACGTCGCACGACCGCGCAATTGTCAGTTAAAGTGACGCAGTGCCGAATCGCAAAAAATGCTCTGGTAAGGAAGGGTGTTTAAAAGCCCTGTATTGAAGTGGTTAATAATCATTAAAGAAAAACATTGTTGCAATCCAATCCTGGTTGGAGCAGTTCCAATGACGATGATTTCAGGGTCTGTACCTTGGGTGAGGACAGTGAAATGATAAGCCACATAAATGAAATGCGTCGGCGAGCTCTGGAAGTGAAATCTCTTTTCCTCGATGTCTCACATGCAGAAGATAATGAAATGTCTCCTAAGGCGGCAACATTTCCTCAATCTGCTCTTTGGATTACAAAATGAACATCTCCGAGATAAAACAATTTGTGCGGCTTTTGGTTGGGGGAGGGAGCAGAGAAATGAAAACAATGTACTTCAATTTTCTACAGCAAAGCCGAATCTTAAATCCTCCTCAAAATGTATCTTCCAGACAAACATTTATTACAGCAACAAAATCATTACAATCAGAGGAGGTTATTGTTTTCCTAAGTCAGATCTCCTGTTTGGATGTGCGCAAATCCTGTTCACAAATCTACCTTCAGCCCCGCTTCACGCCGATGTGGGAAAGGCAGCGACGTCTGTGTGTTCTCCGCACCACATTGCAATCGCACCGCGTCCATGTGATCTGCTGCAGGTTCACACTAGATGCGGTGCGGATTCAGCATTGCATTAAAAAAATAAAAATTAAAAAAACACACCACACAACAGTAAAGTTAGCCCACATTTTTTTTAGATTGTGAAAGATAATGTTACGCCGAGTAAATTGATACCCAACATGTCACGCTTCAAAATTGCGCCCGCTCTTGGAATGGCGACAGA